>LPNX010110434.1:268806-295312 GCA_001517045.1 Pseudotsuga menziesii | reverse complement strand
CGGTCGAGGGCTTAACAAGACCTCGACCGAGGTGCATTTTTCTATTTTTGCCGAAATGCTCTTGCCAAAAAGTGTTACCCAGGTCCGTGGAATCACCCAAAATCAATACCGAGTCTACTACGTATCAACATTACAAAAAGCAGTGTAGCTTCATAAAAACAATCTTTAAACTACTCCTTCAAAGAAATCAAATTATGTACACATGGCTTCCAACATATTATTTGTTTTTTGTGTAGTTTTACAGGGTTTTATATTTGGGAAATGTCTATCATCTGATAAATGTTAATGTCAACTAAGTTGCACAGCTTCATAGGTTTGATGAAAACAGTGATTTCAAGATGCATCATTCATTACAACAAAAATCTAGTGTCTCCTATCACTAATAGCATCACTAATAGCAGTAAGCTAAATTTGCACCTAAAATTCCGCGAGTTTTTTTGCCAAAATCGGGTCAAAATTGTTAAAAGGGTAGTTTTAAGTGATTAGAATTGCATAATCTGGGTGGTAATAGAAAATGCTGAATCCATTTCTACAGTAAAAATTGCAATTTTAACATTGGAAATTTCACAACAAATAGTATTACCCGATTTCTGCCAAACTTGCCTGAAAAAGTGCAAATGGTTTACAAATTAGCCTAACTCCTCACTAATATGATATTCAAAATTATGCCCATAAGTTTATGATATTCAAAATTATGCCCAAAAGTTTCCATAATTGAAAACCTACAAAGCTGCGAACACTCATCAGCTAGAGCTATTAGTACCGGATATTGAATGAGAATACTTACATAGTAAGCAGTGTTCCAGCTGAGTCTACTAGCACCAAGTTTATTTGCATTTTAATGTTGCCCAATAGAATCTTCTTCTTGGACGTTAACCCTGATCCTGTATGTATATCATAATATTCACCACTATTGTAAGTAATCATAAGACAGATTCATAATACTGGTTGACCATTAATTAATACAAAACAATATGCTTCTCACATGAGGACTGGTCAAGTAGGAGTTGCATCTGTTGGCCTCCATTGAAAAAATTGGCATGATTAGGAGCCCAGCTTATGTCGAAGTCCTGGTAAAAAAATCCCACTCCTCACTTTGCTGCCTGCTGACTGTAAGCATCCCCACAAGCAAAAAAAATCAACTGCAATATGAATATCGAAGATGGCACTCTGAGGATGGACTAAGCCATGTGTAAGTTCGTTCAAGTACTTCAAATATAGAAAGAGGTGAGATCCACTCATAATAATACCTCCCCATAGCCCCATCAGATGTTGATATCTAGTCTTCACCCCATACTCTGAAGAAGGAAGTCTAATCGTGTAATCTGTGCATTCACGGTGATCTTTCACCCCATACTCTGAATAAGGCAGTCTAATCGTGTAATCTACGCATTCAACGTGATCTACTTCAGCATGGAATGTTATTTACGATAGGCACTATAGCGTAATGGAGGAGAGTAATTTATTACGAATAAATAGAATAACGGGCCATAGACCAACACGCCATCAACTGGACAATCCATAGGATTACACCATTGAGGAGACAATTCAGATAAACATGACATTTATAAGATACTGAAGAAAATGATGCACGTGGAAGGGCTGTTGGCTGGATGGACGGATAAACTTTTCCTGGCAGGTGCTCTTATGATTTTAGAAACTAATTATATAATTTCAAAAGCATATTGCATTTGGGAAAATGCTTTTAATTATGACTTTATCATGCTCTTTAATTATGACTTTAGCATGAGCTGAAGAACTGGAAACATTGAGATGTCATCATGATTTTCATTGGCATGGCTCATAAAAAGAAATTATAATATATATTTAATAATTCCAACCATATAAAATATATAAAAGAATAATTTAAGTGATGAAAATGAAGGTGTAATTAACAAACATGACCGAACAACCTCACAGAACTCAAGAGGAAGGAGCCAATAAAGAGGATAAAATACCTACGATAGCTTCAAATGCAAATTGAGCATAGATAATGTCGAAGAATGCCATGGCTTGCATGACAGAAAACCTCTAATTTCCATCCTTAGGCGTGACCCTTTTGAATATGAAACTTTGTTGTACATGCTTAGGTTTTTGAGTGTCCTCAATTTGCTGGACATCATAGCCTGTTATCGTTTTAAATCCCTCTCTGTCAATATGGCTGAATAATTAGGGGTTTTTTTTAGGATAGTGGCATTCATTATAAGATTTAATTTCATTTATTTATTTTGATCATGTTCTTTCATAACACTTAAATCGCTACTACATCCCTGGAGAACAATTACAAAAGCATTGAGATCAATGAAAAAGCAACAAACCATATGCAATTTTCTAATATGATATGCAATGAATCGAAGTTTTCAGTCACAAACCAAACAACTCATAAAGTCATTTCATGTACCAACCTGATGAGGCCCCTAAGATGAAGCTAATATATTGTAAACCTATACGTTCAAACTAATAGGAAAAGGAAAAAGAAACCATATCATTACTTGAGGAAAAAATTATTTCATGGTAGGAAAAATGGCATCCATAAACCATGTTTCCACCTTTATAATGCTCAAAGCAAACTAGGATATCTTTGTGATTTAAATATTTAGTAAACCATGTTTCCATCTCTATAATGCTCAAAGCCAAACTCATTGAAGGGACTAATTTTCCTTAGTCTGTTGCAAGTTTTATTTGATAGATTAATCATCATTAGACTCCTAAACCATAGTTTTTTCCACTATTGCTTTTCATTTTTTTTCCTAAAATGCAACCATATTTTTAACAGTCATCCTCTCAAAAAATATTGGTATCAATCATGTGCATACCCAACTATGGTGAGAAAGAGGGATGTTATTGTGCATCAATCTCATTTCTTACATAATCCCATTTGAAATGATAAATTGTGGGAAACATTACATACTTGTAGACCTTGTGGGGCAAGAATATGAACCTCTATTCTCCTACATTTTATGCACAACATTCAAAAATAACATTTAAAAACACTATACAATCTAATTACCCTCCAAGAATAATGCAGAACTTGATAATGTTGCAACCAACAAATTCCAAAGTTTTCACATATAAGTGAACATTTGAAATAAAGGATTGAAGAACAATTCGAAGTAGCAAATAATATTAAAAAACCATAAACTGAAAAATGCACATTTTAATAACAAGGCATTGAAAGCTAGGATTTTAACATAGAGATTATATACCTGAAACTACTTCATCTTTTTATGAATCTAAACTGGAATTGATAAAACTATCATCCACAAAAGATAATGAATTTTATCATATATGATTTTTATTGCCAATGTTTTAGGTGAACACTTCACCCCGGGTCACCATAAACAACTAAAAATAAAGTTATCACCCGCTTCACCATAAACAACTAAAAATAAAGTTATCACCCAAACTGTTAAAAACTAAATCAAAATGTTGGGAATAAAGCCACGGGACACTCAACTACCAGGCCATGCATCATGTGTCCTAAATGACACATGCCCTGATTATGGCCCTGTGTCCCAACATTAGCCAGTGAGTTATGTCCCCTACCTCGGCTTTGACAAATTATTTTCAAAGTATTAATACTTCAATATTAATGCATTGATCCTATAGATGATCACTTTTGAGAATATTGACCCTCTTGAGGGATCATCGGTAAGACCCTCCAATGCAACAATTAGGATGTATAAGTTTCAAGATGGAGGATAGCATAGTGATATTGGTGCTAATAATAACTTTGATTGTGAGATCTAGGATATACATATATATCCCTGATGACAGCTTATGGTCCCATATGTATGTGGATGACCAGGGGATTCATTCTTGAACCATAGAAATCACATTAGTTTTTCCTTCCAAAACCAACGTTCTTCTAGCTTTTGTTGGCCAATCATTTATCCCTCACTAACGTTTGCTCTAGGTATCTTGTATTGGATCTAGGTATCTAGCACTCTAGCTAGACTATCTAACGAAATATATCATGTCAATATTTTGGATGTTAGAGATTACTTTCCCTAGATCTAGGTATCTAGAAGTCTAGCTAGTCTGTGGTCCTCTTGATATGTGGATATTTGTTTCTCTACTCTCCACAGATCGTAGATTATGTGGGAGATTCAATATTTTATCATTGAATATCATTGTGGACTGTCCCATTACAGTGGCTTATTGTGGGGTTTCATTCATTAAGGGCAGAGACACTCAAACCATCTAGTGCAAGGGTTCAAGGCCTCTTCTACCTCTATAGGGGATCTTTCCCTTTGGCCATTAGTAATGGGCATAGCTCAAACAGTTAGCTCCCTTTTGTTCTGGAGAAACTCATGAAAACCGGTGGTTTATTTAGATCCAAATCATGTTCAAGAAGAATATTATTATTTGATGAATACGAGATTAATTTGCAAAATTTTCAGCTAGTGGTCCTCAATCAAATATCTCTTTTGTTGTCGAGAAACTAATTAAAATCAGTGGTTTCTTTAGATCTTTGGACAAGGAATTTTCTTCCTGGAATTCCCTGAGCCCTCAGATAGAGCACATATTATGAAAAAAGGTCCTTGGACAAAGGATTTTCACCCTAGGAAAACAATAAGCTTTCTTTTGTTGTGGAGAAACTAATGAAAACGAGAGGTTTCTTCGGCCCAAATTATTTCTAAGAAGAATATTATTAGGTCATTGGACAAGGGATTTTCACCCTAGGAAAACAGTAAGCTCGCTCTTGTTGTGGAGAAACTAATGAAAACCAGAGGTTTCTTTGGTTCAAATTATGTTCAAGAAGAATATTATTATTTCATAGATAAATTAAGCAACCGTATCCGGTTGGACTCTTTAATAATCGAATCTGACTATCATGTTTAATAATAAAATAGGAATAATATATTAGATGATGATGATAATTACAAAGGAGGTTCGCCTTTATAGGCTTTGAGTGTGTAGAATGAAGGGTTACACCCTTTCATATAACATTTAACTAATCTAATTAATATTTTATTTTATATTTGTTACATTTCCACTCCCTTTAAGGGATCTTTGTCCTCAAAGTTTGAGTAATTCCTAATGTCATCCTTCATTCTGAATCGGTGTTGGTATTAGAATCGAACGAGATTTCTGGTGCAAAGACTTGCACTTCCTCTCCATTGGTGATTATGTACTGTATTGTCTCATTGTTTCTACATTTAGGGCGTGGGGTCTAGTCATCATCGTGTCGACGACATATGTTTTTTCTTCTTTTTTCTATTATCAAAGGAACTGTTAGATGACTTTGATTTATTTTCCATTTCATACGCATATGATTGAGGTTTGTGGCATTGATGGTCGGGTGACCAAGTATCTGCACAGTACCTACATTGTGTTTCTTTTTCTTGTCGATAATGGTTATCCCCTCTTGTTTTTAGTCCTTCCAATTTGAGTTCTGCGGATTTTTCTTTATGTCTTGCTACTTCTACGTTAGGTATGTCATGTAACTTTAACTCTTTTGGAGGCATGGTTTAAGACCCCCTAAATAGGTTTTGAGTCATTTCTTATCAAACAACCCAAATACTCGTGTCGATAAGGATTCTCACTGATGTGTGAATTCCTCAACGCTTCCAACCTGTCGTAATTTGGTAAGTTTATTGAAAAAATCATCTCCTTTGATTCCTTGAAGCCTATTAAGAAAATCATTTTTGAACAAGTTTCAGGTGTAGGTAAAATTATCTCTCTTCCACCATAAGTACCAATTATAAGCGTACCCTTCCATATGCATTGACGCATATTTCACCTTCTCCTTGTCAGATTGAATATTGTAAATTTTGAAGTATTCTTCCACCTTGTTTATCCAAGCAACGCATTGGTCTTCACTTCCATTGTATTTCGACAACTCAATTTTTTCCTTAGGTGAGTACACTTTGTAAGGACGATATTGATTTCCTTTTGTCTTATGGTTTGATGGTGGCTCAAAACTACTGAATGATGAAAGTGACATATTTGAACTGCTTCATTGTTGGTGGTGATTTTTAGCCTTTTATTCTCTACTATCTTACTGATAGCGTCTATTTTGTTGTTTAATCGTGCCTCCATATCTGGTAGTACTTTGGTTTATATCTCTTGCTTAAGCGTCACATTGTTAATCTTTATTTATTTTTGCAATTCTTTTTTATTCATGGCAAGTGCTTCCTCTGTGGAAATATGAACTGATGCTTCGAGCATGTCTAGACTGCTAACTTGGTCTGTTTTAGGCATTAGTCTTTGTAACACCTCGATTAATGTATTATGGTTCTGCGTCATGGTGCTCATGTTCTGTGTTAAGGTGTTTACGTTTTGAGTCATGGCACTCATTTTGTCATCCAAGTCTTTATGTTTTTGGTTCAGGATGTCAAATTTTTCATCGAGCCTTCTTTCTAGTACCAGCACAAGCTCGTCTTTGAGTATTGTATTGTTATTTTGCGTCTCTTCCTTCAAGCCTTTTTGGTTATCCATAAAGGACTTGATATCCTTCTCCATTTTTTCGATTTTCTCTTTCAGTTCCGCCATAGTCTTGGACCTTATATGCGAAGGGGTGTATTGAGGTGAAATTGAATAATAATATATTAATTAATTAATATTTGTTTCATAACCTATATAATATTTTGTATATAGTTTTTTTTAAACAAATATTATAATATTATTTATATTATAATAAATATAATATTTGATTTTATTAAATAGATTATTATAAATATATTATATTACAATATATTGAAATAATATATTATATTATAATTTATAATATACTGTTTTGTCTTTTTTTTCGTTGTTGCAGGTAGTGGAGGTGGATGGGAACGATGGTGTGTGAGATAATGGAATGGAAGCGCGGATGGGAGGTGGCAAGTGGAAGAGTGGAGGAGGTAGCAGCAGTGGGAATGACGGGGAGAGGACGTGAGGAAGGGAAGGTGAAGGTCGACGGGGAGCAGGACGTAGTGGAGGAGTGTAGCGGATGAAGGGATGAGTAGGAGGACATGTGAGGAAGATTGGGGAGGAGGCTGTGTGAAGCGTGGAGCAGGGAGGCGACGGGTTGATGGAGCGGGGGCTGTGAAGGATGTGCGTGGGGCTGTGAAGGATGTGCGTGGGGCGTGGGAGGAGCGTGGAGTGGAGGAGGCAGAGGGAAGTGAGAGCGCGTGGGGGGGAGAAGAGGATGCAGGCGCGGGGTGGATGGTAGAAGCGGAGTGGATACGGTTGGATGGGCGCGCGCAGAAGCAGGTCGGATGGAGCACGCTTGGACAGTGAGGCGCTGTGGGAAGGAGGAGAGCAGCGGCGTGTGGATGAAGAAGGCGTTGGAAGGTAGACGGTGAGGAGGGAGTGCGGTAGAGTGTGGGAGACACGGGAGGCAAGAGGGTGCAGTCGGGGAAGCGTGCAGGTGGTGTGGAGGGAAGCGTTGGAGAGGGAGCAGTGTTGAGGAGAGGGGAGGGAAGCGTTGGAGAGGGGGCAGTGTTGAGGAGAGAGGGGAGGGGAGTGGAGTGGAGTGGAGGGGAGCAGAAATAGTAACGTGGGGATGAGTGATGGAGCTCAGGTTGAAGGAGTGAATCTTAGGTTTGTAAACTCATAAAAACAAATAACAAAAACAATCTAAGGAAAAGTAAAAATGAAAGGAAAAAGAAGATTTTCTGAATAATAAGCTATAATGAGATTAATGTCATGTGTATTGGTAAAGTTTTTGAGGGAAGAATGAGTCACACTGGTGGGCTTGTGAGCAGTCACAACATAGTTCCAGGTACTCCTCTTTTTCGGCTTCTTCGGCTTTCAGGTCTCGTTCATTTACTTTTCCTTATGGAAGAATTTGGACGCACATACGTCCAAGGATCAAAGCCCGCTACCTCCACCAAACCGAACCTGCTTGAAGAGATTGGTTTTGCTTTTTATATCAGTATGGAATGTCGTGAGTGGCTCTTGGCGCTCTAAGTAAGTAATTCAACGCATTCGGGTCATCCAATACTAAATAATTCAACGCATTCCCAACCACGTTTAATCTCGTATATTTAAATTATTTTAAAAATAAATTTCATATATTTTAATTATCTTTAAAATAAAGAACTTCTGTATGATTTTAAAAAAAAATTATAGTATTTTTTTTAAAATTGAAATCATAACTCGTCTTCCATTTTGAATTTAATGTATTTAAATTATTTAATAAAATTTAAGACTTTTTAAAATAATTTTTTAAAACTTAAGATGTTTTAAAATAATTTTTATTTTTTAAATTGAAATCATGACTTAATGATTTTAAATCTATATGTTTATAGCTTTGGGTTGTTAACATGTCTATAACTAAAAAGTACTTCTAAATCATGTTAAATAATCCTATAAAGTATTTTGTTGGTTATAATAAAGTGTTGTTATTTAAAATAAAATTTATTAAATTTAGGATAATTAAGTTTAAAAGGTGAAAAATATATTGTGTTATGTTTTTGTTTAAAAAATTGTAAAATAATGTTAATGGGATGGAATTTTAAATAAAAAATGTTGAAATTATATAATTTAATTATAATACAAGTTTTTGAGGAAGTTGAATCTATTTATATATAGAAAAATACAATTTCAATGATAAAAAATTGCAATTTAATGGAAAATTATATAAATTTTGATGAGAATGGTCAAAATAAATAAATAAAATAAGGTTTAAATTTTGATGAGAATGATTAGAATAAATAAATAAAATACTACTTTTTTTTCAATGGTAAATTTCTATTAATTCAAATATAAAGAATTAAAATTGTAACATCATTTAAAGTTATTACATTACCTTCTATGTGACTTGGGTGCCAGTAAAATATATTGTTTTCATTTGTTATGTCTATATTTTTATAAAGTGTGAAAAATTTAATAAAATGTGTTTTCTTTGAAGTTCTATTTTATGTATTTCAACTTTTTATGGGGAGATTTTGAATACTCTAAATCATATGTAGTATTTAAAATATCCATTTAGAAATATTTTTGTGTTTTATGTTGGATTTTACTTATTAAATTCAAGGTAGGTCTTATCCAAAAATATGTATTGGGTTCGCTAGCTATCTTGCTTCTATTTTAATGTATTTCGTTCACATGTATGTGCATTAGTTAAATAGAAATCCTATGCGTACTACCATGGACTCATTGTTGCATTTGTCACTTTGAGGGTGACCTTTATACATGTCGTTATGTCGGGATTCTGTTCCACATTAAGACTCATCTTATGAAATTGTGCATAGTTTGTTAAAATCATTATTTGGTGTGCATTTTGAACAATTTATTTATATTAAATATAAATTATCATCTTTGGTTAAATATAAGCAATGGCTTAATCCTTGCATACTAGGCCACTAAACCCAATGCAAAGAGATAAAAACTTAATCCTTAAACTAAGCACTTTGGTAAAGGTTCTTTTCACATCAAGCAAATGCACTAAGAATAAAAGGCAATTTGAAAATAAATTGATGAGCTAAATATGATGAAGTTCAAATATGCATATGCTCTTATCATATGTGTATAATCATGACTAGTCATATGAGTTTATGCTGAGCTCGGGTTCTGGTTGTATATAATGAAATCACGGTTGTCACCTTTCACGGCCACTTTGACACTAACCTGGAAAGTATGATTGTCCAAGCTCTATTAGGAGATAGTGTGATTGCACTCATCATGGGAGATGATCCAATGATGGTTTCTTACACATTCCATGGGCCTTCAGTCCCATTATTAGTTTAAATCCCCTAACTGCATGAATATCCCTTGATGTGCAACAATAGTTTCTTTAGGGACAAAGGAATGGTCTTCTTCCCTGGAATTCCATTCTTAATGCCCTAGGACACATACATATTTCTCAAAATCACCTCATGGCACAAACATCATCAACCATAGGCCAATGATACCCTCAAGAGGCCCCTTGTTGTTGGTCGAGGAAACAACATTATCCCTACATGGTTAGAAGATTTCTTTAGGGATTGAGTTGCAGGTCTCCTCCATTACCATGTATAGTGACTTAAGACCACAAGACCTAGATACATAAGCCAATGCTAGAAGCTTCCTTCTAGGGCCCTATGTTTAGGTCTCTTTTATTGACCATGTTGAATGTCCTAAGGCCACAAAACCAAGATACATAGAGTCATGGATACCCTTACAAAGTCATGTTTGGTTTTCCGAGGAATTTTTCATGGCTTTGGAATTCTCAATGATTTATTCAAGGCCAAAATCATGCTCTTCCTCCTTACAAATTCACTTCCAACACCTCAAGCCATGTAAATACTCCTCAAAACACCCTAATTTCTTTGGCATCCTCAATCATAGGCCAATGACCTCAAAAGGCCATGTGTTGTTGGTGGATACTACCTTCTTGTCCGTGTAAGGCTGAAAGATTCATTTAGGGATTGAGCTTCATGTCTCCTCCCATGACCATGTCCAATCCCCCAAGTCCCCAAGATTTGGATGTACATATTGCCATGGATACCCTTGCAAACTCACACATTATGCTTTAAGGAACTGTTCATGATTTTGGATGTATCAGTGGTTTCTTTAGGTTCAAAGGCATGATATTTTCCCTAGAATGTCATTCCCAAGGCATTGAGACACATACATATTAAAACCCACATAATGGAATTGTCATCCTTAATCATAGGCCAATGAGGCCATGTGTGGTTGGTCTCACAATACCATGTGTGGTTGGTGGAGGAAGCCTTCTTAGCCTTGGATGGATAAAATATTTCTTAAGGCCCAAAGGTTCATGTTTCTTCCATTGACCATAATTTGTAATGTCCCCAACTAAGACGGTCCATGATTTTATAATGTATATATTGATATTTATTTCCCAAGCGGAAGGACAAATGTAATTATTTAACCTCATTGACATAAAATAAATTTGGATTTAGTGGTGGCAGCACATTGAAGAGATAAGGGGCAGGTGAATTCAACAGGGGAGGGTAAGGGGGGGTTGTAATAGCCTAACGAATAAGTGTCATGTCCCCTCCCCTCTCGCCTTCTAGGAGGACGCGACTATGCTGCTCTGATACCACTCTGTAGCGTACCCACTCTAATACCACTCTAACACATACCCGCTATGATCTCATTAAAATGCATATAAAATAAAATCTATTTCTTTCATTAATGTAATATCCTAAAATTTGACCTAACACTTATGGGCATAAGCCCCATTGCTTATGATGTTACTTTGATGTTTTATTTGGTATATTGGGCCTAAGACCCCACTGCACATGAACATGATGATTTGTTTGATATATCGGGTGTAAGCCTATATCGGGTGTAAGCCAATTGCATATGTTATATATATATATATGATTTCATGTGTTGGGCGTAGACCCTGAAGCACATAATTGATGAGATGTTTTGTGTTGAGTGAGGAGCTCTAGAGCACATGAGTGTTTGATGTTTGTGTTGAGCGAGAAGCTCCGGATCACATGGGTATTTATATTTGTGTTGAGAGAGAAGCTATGGAACACATGAGTGCTGTAACAATTGTGTTGAGCGAAGCTTTGGAGCACATGAGTATTTATATTTGTGTTGAGTGAGAAGCTCTAGAACACATGAGTGATGAAACAATTGTGTCGAGCACTAAGCTCTGAAGCACATGAAGAGATAAAAATTGGAATTGTTGGGAATAATCCCTGGAGCCTTCCAAGTTGATGTTGAGCATAAGCTCTGGAACATCGGATCCTTGGCCATTGTATCCCTAGGTGTAGCTTACAAATACATCCTAGCATTAGTGTTGAGTGAGGATCTATGGAATTGCACTAATTTTGTAACTCCGTGTTTTTAGTGTTGAGTATGGGCTCTAGATAAGCGCTAGGAGTTACTGGAAAATGAATATGTTGAGTGAGAACAACTCTGATAAAATATTGATCTCATCTTACTTATTTTTAAGTGATTAAATGAAATTTTGAATCTCTGTATCTCATCAAAGTATTGAAGAACTACCATGTTATACAAGGGAATCCAACATGCAAGGAGGTTTAGAGTTGCCTAACCTAGTTGATCTTACCCCTACCTAAAGGCCTTATTAAAGAAAGTAACTAAGCTAAAAGAAAGGTGTCATATGATTAGGGATCATGGTATATGATACCTAAAGTTAAAATGTTAACAAATGATATATATATATATTATACATGATATGTATAAAGGAGTAAGCATAGTAATAATACTAATAACTATTAGTAATAATGAAAGGATCCACATATTATTATTACTAATGATAATTAAATATTAAATACCTACAAGAGTCAAAGTAGGAACTAGTCAAAAGTTCTTAAGTTAAATTTAAATAAATATTAAAATTACCTAAATTAAATAAAAATGGTTATTTCAAGAATTCAAATTAATCTTGATCTAACTGCGCCTTTTCCTGAAAAGTCTGTTTATAAAAACCCAAGCCAAAGAGAGGCTTGGGGATCATCTTGGATTATTCCATAATTATGCCTCATTACTTTCAAGAGAGTTCTTGGAGAACATTTTTCCTGAGAGGAAAAAGGGAAGCTGATACAGAACCTCATATCCCAAATAGGGAAGCCTTACCTTAGGATCTCTACGCTACTTTCTTGTCGGAACTATCTTGGGGGGATCCAGATTTAAACTAGGAACGGTTCTGGGTCATGGTTGGGTGGAACATGGTAGTTCCCAAGTTATTTGGTTATCTGAACAAAGGTCAGTTGATCTATCTATGACCTTGTTAATGCTAGGTATTTGAGTGTGCAGGATTTCAGCCGTTAAAATAGCTTCAACTTGCAGGTATGAGGTTCTTTATTTTTTTCCTTGCAATTTACACATGTTTTCTTATTAAATGAGGACATTAAATTATGAATGGATAATTAATAGTTGTCTATCATAACTATGTTACATTCTGCAAGTTAAATTCAGTTTTCCCCAACCAATGTATTTATTTTAAGAGAGGCTAGGTTATTTTGTCAACTCTAGCATGATATTCTAGATAAGAAAATATATCTTATTCATATTTGTAATGATAGACTATTATCTTTAGTGTTATCACTACGAGGATTTGGTCTTTGTTCTTTTCTACATTATACTTCATCATTTATAGGTTAATTTTAGTCTTCTCTAATAGAGGTATTTCTTAAAACAGAGTCTATATTTTTAAGTGAGCTAGATTTCCTCACTAGTGCAAAATGAGAGATTAGTGACTAGGAGACCAAAACTTTTGGTCACCACAATTTTTCTCAAAGGATAAATGACCAAAATCGATAAATTTAGGTGGGCTAACTAAAAAAGACCAAGATAAATGACCACTTTTGGTCACAGGTTAAAACTAAACTAAAAAGGACCAAGATAAATGACCAAATTTGGTCACGGGATATCTAGACTAAAAATGACCACATGACAATTGGTCATTTATCTGGTCATTTTTAGTTGTGGATCAGTTCGGCAATGGAAAATTACAATTTTGACAATGAATTTGTCTATTTTACTAAATTCTAAGACTACAGATGGATTCAGAGACCCCCTAGAACTTAGTAAATTGTAGACCGCCTCATGTGTCACAACTCCATTGTTGACACCAAATTAGCTATGACAATGTCCTAGTGGTGAGCTATGGCTTATATATTTGAAAACAACTATACAAATATACATGTATACCTTTTTTTAAACTATTTTATATATAAATAATATTAATTATTAAACTATTTGCATTATAAATTTAAAAAAAAATGTTACTAAGTATTTTTTTACTATATACTAATAATATATATGAAAAAAATAACTTATATATTTATAATAATAATAATAATAATAATAATAATAATAATAAAATTAAATTAAAAAAACAAAACAAGTTAAACAAATACAAATTTCATTTTACCATAACACAAGACACCATATTAGTGTAGTTTAACAATTTTGGTTTTGGCTCCAATGTGAAGTGGTGGGTGCCAATGTAGAACAATCTTCCCATTTCATTACCATATGATAGGAATCCTTCTAATATTACATTTCACTCAAGCTCAAGGTGACTGTGTTGTATGGAGCTTCTTACTCTCTTCAGTCTAAAAAAGGGACGTCCGTGGTTAACTACCCATAAAATATAGGCAAACGGGTTTTTAAACATTATACGCACACATTTTGAGAATTTATCTCCTTGTCAGTGTTCAAAATTGAACCCTTCCCAACCCTTCCAATGGGTTCTAGCCCTTCCCAGAAGTGTAAAGTTAAAATTGCCTTTCAAAAAAAAAATTGAATTTTACCCTTCCAATTAAGAAGGGCATAATTTGTATCAACATTTCGAAAGAAGGGTAACATTTGAAATTACCCATCTTTATATTTCTCATGACGTTGAAATTCCTATGTTATAAAGTTCAACTCATCATTCAAAATAATGGAAATATGATAACTTATAATCACTCACTCACTCATGACTCTAATTCCCAAGTCACTTGGGGATGCAATCTAAAGTGTGACAAATGTGTCAACAACTACGACTATAATAGAAAAGAACAACTAATTTCCTACTACTAGGCCCGAAACGAGCTCAAAAATTTGTGCCTACTACCTATGTGAACCTCACTACCAATGTCCACTCATTTTTCGTCAAAATGAAATTCAAAATGCCGGTTTGATGATTCCTCCTCTACAAGGCTTTATTTTTTGCATGAATATCATGGACTCACGACAACTATAAACAACACTCAATGTCATGCAAATACAAATAATGGCATATAGCTAGGATCACAAACTATGCAGAGGTAGATTTATGCATAGTTATAGAGAGGTGTCATTGGGCATACGATATGGAAAAACAATGGTTATTAATAAAATTAAAAAAAGTATCAATTGTTGGCTTAATAATAGTCTTCAATTTGATAGGTGGCATATTCGTGTTGTAATCTCCCTCTACCCTTCCAAATATTTGTTGTTTCTCACAACATTTGTCTTCAACGCCACCAAAACTCATATAAAAATTACTTGGCTTTACATCCTCTACCCTTTAAATCCTCATCTCATAGTCATAACTAAGGATTATTATGCATGCACATCCTCACCTTATAATACGAATTGGGTCAAGGCGCAAAGACAACCATAAAATATTAAATGTGTCAAGACGCAAAGATTAAGAGACAACTATAAGTAATTCTTATATTAAATTTACCATATAAGTCTTTAATTAACACTATCGACTAAATTTGACATCTTGGATTGTTGTGATCTTCTTATCACTCGTCACCAATGTGATTGCAAGGCATTCTTTGAAGGTGAAGTCCATAATTTTAGGCCTTCTTCCTCATTATCATGCCTTTTGGTAAGACAATAATGAGGGTAGTGGCATGCATCAGTATGGAAAACGGTTTTGACATAGAGGTATACACATTAATTGTTTTCATTGAATAACTTAAATTCCTATACTGTTGATTCACTGAATCCAATATAGCCATTAATAAACGTCCTTTGTTTTTTGGTTCAATTTAAAAGGCAGATTGTTGAGACTCAAACATGTAGTGAATTGAAAGGGTTCAATTGACTGAGGATTGATTCCATTTCCCCTCCATCCCATACATGTATGCTTTCATGACAAGTGTTGAACAAAAAAAATTGATGCCCTGACCTTGATTATGCTAGGTTTGCTAACTTGCTTGGTATGTAGGAAATTTTTTTTAATGTTTTATGAGTTGTGTATTATTTTTTCTTAGGTTCCCAAACCTTATCATTCTTACATCTGCCAATCTTGGATTCCACGTGGATGCCCCAATATTTTTATGACATAATCTAAGTAATTTTTTTGTATAATGAACTGTGCCCCAACTTCAAAAAATACAACAGAATAATTGTTATGTTACTAAACTATTAAATTAATGATACACATATGACAACTTAACATGTTCAAAATAGGTTTTATTGAAAATATATTATTTTTTCATATAAAAAATAAAAGGTGCTTAATTGTTAAAAATTATAAAATTTTGAAAGAACAATTTTATTTTTTACATTTTTTTGGTAAAAAAAAATAATTAATTTATACTTGTCAATTATTTATATTACCCTTCAAAGAAGGGCTCCAAAAATGAATGCCCTTCCCATTGAAATTAACACCTGCCCTTCAAATTTGATCACTGCTCTTGTTACGCACCATGAGAACTTATGAATACAAACAAGCTAATTCACCCTAGTATTCAAAGGGAAAGTCAATGCCATTAGCTTGACAAACAAACACCAAAATGTGAACTATTTGCAGAAAATGAAAATAACCCTGTTGTAAAACACATTATGTAGGATAGGGAAAAAAGAGTTGGGTCCAAGAGTACAGTTGAAAGTGTGGAAAATATGGTGTCATATGTGGAGTGTTCAATGCAAAATGCTAGAAGGGACAGTGCAGTGTCTGAGGATATACAATAATCCACATTAAGACCTAGTTATTTCAATTTTATTTATATTTCAATATATTATGTAAAAGTTGCTGCAAGTGCAATAACGATGAGCTCAATTGATAATCTCATCCAGAAGAGGGACTCAAAAAATGAAACCCTAGGATAAAGATAAAGAGAACCCATAAACCTCTACATTTTTTAGTTGTTACGAGAAAATGTTTGCACTTTCCTTTAGGTTTTGTAGCGTGCTTGAAAGCTCGCGTTTGGCCATGACTGCAACTGCCACCGCTCTGTAATATTCAACTTGTAAATAGAAATTTGAACAGTATTGAGAAATTAACCTTGAAATCCACCAGGACAGACCAGCGCGAGAATTTCGCTCAATGAAGTACGACAGCCCAATACATAATACATTTCAGTTAGATGGGTTGTTCATCAAACAACAGCACTGTAACTAAACTCGTCTATGTTCAAGGCTTCAATGGAACAAGGTATGTTCCAATCTATATGGCCATCCCAATTTTTTTCAATTTATTTTTACTTTAATTGATATTCAAATGATAAAAATTTAGCCCTAAAACTCTTAAACTGCTTAAGAAATGGGCTTTTTCGGTTGAATTCGATCACCCTTTTTTTTAATTAAAAATTGTGTATAACCCTAGAACTCTAAAATTGCTTCAGAAATTGCTCAAATGCAAGCTAAAGATGATGCTAACTTGGAAAAAAGGATTATCCAAGTTGTCTAGTGAACAAACACTTGTAAAAAAGAGTATGGATAACCCCTCCATCTGTTTTTCATTGTTAAGGTTTTGGCTTGACTTCTTAATTTCCAATGTGATGCACCTAATTTCCTTATCTTTCGGTATCTGGTAGGTATTTTCTTCAGCCACCAGAGCTTGTGATTTGAAACCTATTTTCTGTGGTGTTCAACATTTGCAATTAACTGGTAAATATTCTTTATTTAGCTACGAGAGCCCGTGATTTGCTAGGAGAGCATGTTGTTTGAAGGTTTCAGATTCCTGCCCATGGAGTGCCTTCTCTGTTGTTTTTCATTTGTGAGTAAGAAATATTTGGACTTTCAAGATCTATAATTTGAGCCATGTTTTACTATTTTATGTTCAGTAATAAAACCTCCATTTTTTTTCTACAAATATATGACTAATATTTTGGCTACCCGATCACAGTTTGCGACAATGGGTGTTTTAGGTGTCTGATATGTGGTGTATGTTGATGAAATTTTGTTGCCATAGTGGCTGTTTGGGTGGCAGATATCCCATATATTTGACCTAGTTGTAGTTTGTTTAGGCCTAAACCTTCGAAGCGGCTTGAAGACATGTCCATTCTAATAGTTAGTGCAGGTTGTGATATAGCTGATGTATTTTTTTTTATTTCAGAATATCTTGATGAAGGAATGTTGGTGCCCAAAATACATATGTTTTAGTGCACCAATTTTCGGGAAGGCCTTGCATTCCAATTGTGACAGAGAAGAAAGAAGAGCACACCCTTTCACCTATGTGCCAGTTAGGTTATATTTATAGTTTTTTCAATGTAAATGGTAGCTTCGAGTTTGCAGTGCATTTATTTGGATATGCTACCAGTTCTTATAATTTAGTATGGTGTATGAATGATGTTTCAACTTTCTCAGCATTATGAATTGTTGATTTTGTGGTTTAGATTTAGCTGGACTAGTACATGTGACAAATGAATCATCCTGAGATTAGAATTATAATTGTTGTTATTTGCAGGCCAAAAGAAATTGAAAAACCCAAAGATCAAGCTTTACTACCTAAGAATGGGTTTCGGACTTTATGATTCTTCTCAGTTCAAATTTGTAAGGATACACACCTTTGTACTTCTTGAAGACAATGACTATCTATCATTGAAGACTACATAATATATTATTAATTATTCCTAATTTAAACATGCAGCCTGATGATTCAGAGTGGGATGAATTTGGTAATAATCTCTATTCACTACCTGAATTTCCTCCAGCAATACAGACAACACATTCACAGACAGTGTTTACAAATAAAGCTGACGAAGACAACAAGATTAAGGCTCTTGTTGGTTCAACTACATTGGAGTGGTAGCAGTGAGACATCTATGGGTTGTTTATAATGTCCTTTTTGGTGTATTGCTTCGGAATAATTTGAGGGATAACATTAATAGGAGAAAATAGGTTGGAGTATAACAAATATGACTTCCAAGTGTCTTCCTTACACTTTCAGCTATCTTTGCAGGAAAACACAGGAAGGATATGCTAGAAGAGGATTTGGCAGAGGTCTAGGAGGAAGGGGTCTAGCAAGAAGAGGATTTGGTAAATATATTAGGATTGTTATTTATCTTTCATTAGCTTAGTGTTCTTACTAGAATTTTGAGATAGTGTTTGTTTGTTTATTTCATGGGAGGTCAACTTTCCAATGTGTGTTTGGATTTTGTGCTCTCTTGTTGTTACGTTTTATTAAATGTACAACAACAACAATGTGATCTTTCCATTGATGTTCTCATCCTCTCAAGGATTCAATATTACTATGCGTTAATTAGTTTTCTGGGATGATTATAATTGATTCTTATTATTTTCGAGGATTGGGTCTTACAACTATAAAAATGTGCACACTTAAAAGTTGTTCAATTATTTTTCACAACATTTTGATGGATTGGCTAATACAAAATTGATGTCCTCAATTTGAAGTTTAATTTGTCACTAAGATTGCTTAAGTAATATGTCTGAGGTTTGATTCTTTTAATGAATCAATAAACGATGATGTGGGTGGAGAAAAGAATATAAATGAACCAAGAACGGGAAATTCCCCTGAGAATTGTACTGGAAATGAAATTTATTTTTCATGGAGGCTGGAGGATGTTGGAGGAATTGAGGTTAGTCTTTCGTGAAGGCTGCATGTAATTAGATGGCAAGTAGAGTCTTTTTTGATAGGGTGGAGTGTGGATGCTTGTTCCTGTAACATGAATTTTGACAATGAGGGTTATACAATTAAATTTTAATGAAGTTCGGGGAAATATATGATACTATCAAATAATACAGTCATACAGTAATGTTCATACAAAGTTAAAATATATATTATTCACTTTCAAACCACAATGATGGTATTCTTAAGCTTTCAAAATTGGCATTAGTTGTCTTCAATTAGACCTATATCCACGTGGAAGTTATGAATCTGAGATAAAGAACTTTCAAAATTGACATTAGTTTTATGTCTTCAATTAGTCCCGTATTAATGTGGAAGTTATGAATATGAGAAAAAGCATTGACTACAAGGAGTTAGTTAAAATTTATTACCTAAAAATTTGAATTTTATGAATACATTTATGAAGATATTAATACCTCAAACTTTTCCTATTTTCATTTAAGTAAAATTATCTTAGATGAATGAATTTGACCTAATGTGGATGAAATCCATTCTTATGCATATTGACAGATGAATTTCAATGATAGGAACTACATTTGGTATATGTTTCAAAGAAACTTGGGAAACACAATCATGATCATACTCTATTTCGAAAAAACTTAATTATAATATTTAAAAGATTGTCGTTATGGGCCGACCATACTACATATCATGGGGAAAATTGAATAGAAAGGTTTATTGTCTATGAAGCGAATTTAGAGTAGACATGTGAGATTTGATTTGTAATTGATAGAATACTAAAGGGAACTACGTGCAAGTACAAATTTCAGAATGCTCCTAGAAACTCGAAAGGTTTGAAGTGCATGTTAGGTTTCTTTAATTCTTATAATAAAAGAAAATCCAATCCAAATAAAGTGGTTTCTCCACCTCTGAGTTTAATTAATGATCAAATAGAAAGATGTCCAAAACTTGTTTCACTATAGTTATGTTCATAGTTGGCCAGCACTGTAGAAACCCATGAATGTTGACTCTTTAAGTAAAGACAGTCACTACCTTTTGTATTAACTGGTAGAGATGACGAAGGTAGAAATCTTACTTTCACCTTTGTGGAACTTGCTCATATTTGGATGGGTAGTTTAGGTCTAAAGGCATTTTATGATGAATTAATGATGTAGGGTGTGGAATGGAACGGAAACACCACCACAAGGATATGTCTGTCATAGATGTAAAGTTCCTGGTATGTTCATCATGTTTAGTAACTTTGTAAGCAAACTGTTCATTAAGAGCATGGCTAATGGTATAGATATGGGTTCTCACCATCTTATTTGTTTTCTTTAGGACATTTCATCTAGCATTGTCCAACACACAGGGATCCCAATTATGAGTGTGATAAGTATGGAGAATCCCGGTGCCTGGTGTATACTACTACGCAAGTCAAGGTGTGTCTACCACTGATACAACTTGGAAGGTAGTGAAAGAGAGTGTGTTTGGGACATTTGGATTGAGGCCATTGGAGCTTGCATTCTTATCAAACTTGGGGAACTGCAAATGGATTCCCAGAATGAGGAAGATGTCAAGTTCTTCAATGGAGAAGAAGAGGAAGAGAATGGTCATGGGGCAGATGGGAAGAAGAGATCTATGGAGAAAAAAGGGGTTTCATCAGTTAAAAAGAGGATCTGGTTTGAGTCCACATTGTCATCATTCAAGGAGGATAGTTACTACATATCATATCTGAAGGAATCAGAGAAGAAGACATTGCAAGACTTAAAATTGAGGATTGAATCTGCCATTAAATCCAATGAATTCCTTTTGGAAGGACTTGGTTTTAATGGTAATCATGATACTATAGAAGCAGGAAATAATGGCGTGAAGGATGACAGACCCACCAAGCAAAACCCTGATCAGAATGGCAATGGTAATGAGAAAACTGACCAGAATATCAGTGCGAATGAAAATCCTACTGCAGAGGTTTTGTAGAGGTGTCATGATAATGTTACTATGTGGGGAATTCCATTGCTTCACTCAAAGGGTGATGAGAGGACTAATGTTATACTTTTTAAATTTATTCATGCTAGAGACTTCAGGGTAAATGATACATTCATCATGTTGCAGAATAGTGTGGTGTGGACTCTGGAGGAAGGCATTTGGAGCTGACACTATACCTGAAGAGGATCTGAAATTCGATGAGAATCTTGATTCAGTGACCTTCATGCATTGTTTTGATAAGGTGGTCCATCCTATGTGCTACAATTCTCATGGTATTTTTGAGACAAGAATATTTATTAGAAGATCTTTGGAGACGATGAGAAGATGGAGAATTTTCTGAGGTTGAGGGTCCAAATTCTAGAGAAGGGCATCAAACTCCTTGACTTCGAGCCTAGTGGTGTCAATGCCATGATTCAGATCACAACTCTTAAGAATATTCCCAAGAAAGAATTGAGAGTTGCATCAAACCAAATTCTTGCATTTTTTCAAGATAACTACCCGGAGATGGTAGCAAGAAAGGTCTGCAACTACCCAAAATACATATGTTTTTTCCTTTACCGAGCTTACTTCGATCAATATATTTTATATCCCTGTTAATGAATAGAAATATGACGTTAGTTTTCATAGTAGATCTGGTGTTTGTGGGTTTTGGCACACCAAAAGTTGATTTTTTGATGAATTTTTAGATATATGTTACTTGAAAAATGGTTGCTGGTGTCAAATCACATATATCTTTGGCCCTGATTGAAAAAGGCTAAAATTTGTAACATATATTTTACAGATATATTTTTTATATGATTGTACTAGTAGAGATATTTATGAATATATCTTTTTATATGCTTTGTTGTATGTACTAAACAATGCGATAATTTGCCACTAAATATTTGAGTATGGGAATTCGATTATTAGTTACTGTTTCATATTCCTTTGTACTCTAAAAATACAATAGTTTTTGAGACAAGGAGCTCTATCAGAAGATCTTTGGTGACGATTAGAAGCTGAAGAAGTTTCTGAGGTGGAGGGTCCAAATTCTAGAGAAGGGATTCAAACTCCTTGACTTCAAGCCTGGTGGTGTCAATGCCATGAATCAGATCACAGATCTTAAGAATATGCCCAAGAAAGAATTGAGAGCTACATCAAACAAAATTCTTGCACTGTTTCAAGATAACTACCTGGAGATGGTAGCAAGAAAGGTCTATAACTACCGAAAATACATATGTTTTTTCCTTTACCGAGCTTTCTTCGATCAATATATTTTATATGCATGTTAATGAACAGATAGATGACGTTATTTTTCATAGTAGATCTAGTGTTTGTGGGTTTTGGCACACCAAAAATTGAATTTTTTTGATGAATTTTAGATATCTGTTACTTGAAAAATGGTTGTTGGTGTCAAATAACATATATCTTTGGCCCTGATTGAAAAAGGCTAAAAGTTATAACATATATTTTACAGAGATATTTTTTATATGATTGTACTAATAGAGATATTTAGGAAGATCTCTTTTTATATGCTTTGTTGTATGTACTAAACAATGTGATAATTTGCCACTGAATATTTGAGTATGGACATTCGATTATTACTTATTGTTTCATATTCTTTTGTACTGTGAAAATGCAATAGTTTTCGAGACAAGGAACTCTATCAGAAGAACTTTGGAGACGATGAGAAGCTGAAGAAGTTTTTGAGGTGGAGGGTCCAAATTATGGAGAAGGGCATCAAACTCCTTGACTTCAAGCCTGGTGGTGTCAATGGCATGATTCAGATCACAAATCTTAAGAATATGCCCAAGATTGAATTGAGAGCTGCATCAAACCAAATTCGTGCACTTTTTCAAGATAACTACCTGGAGATGGTAGCAAGAAAGGTCTGTAACTACCCAAAATACATATGTTTTTTCCTTTAATGAGATTGCTTCAATCAATATATTTTATATTCCTATTAATGAATAGAAAGATGACGTTAGTTTTCATAGTAGATCTGGTGTTTGTGGGTTTTAGCACACCAAAAATTGAATTTTTTGATGAATTTTTAGATATCTCTTACTTGACAAATGGTTGTTGGTGTCAAATCACATATATATTTGGCCCTGATTGAAAAGGGCTAAAGGTTACAACATATATTTTACAAAGATATTTGTTATATGATTGTACTAATATGGATATTTAGGAAGATCTATTTTTATATGCTTTGTTGTATGTACTAAACAAGGCGATAATTTGCCACTAAATATTTGAGTATGGACATTTGATTATTAGTTAATTTTTCATATTCTTTTGTACTGATGAAAATGCAATAGTTTTTGAGACACAGATCTCTATCAGAACATCCTTGGAGACAATGAGAAGCTGAAGAATTTTCTTAGGTGGGGGTTCCAAATTCTGGAGAAGGGCATCAAACTCCTTGAATTCAAGCCTGGTGTTGTCAATGCCATGATTCAAACCACAAATATTAAGAATATGCCCAAGAAATAATTGAGAGATGCATCAAACCAAATTCTTGCATTTTTTCAAGATAACTAGTTGGAGATGGTAGCAAGAAAGGTCTATAACTACCCAAAATATATATATATTTTTTCATTTACCGAGCTTGCTTCGATCAATATATTTTATATGCTTGTTAATGAACAAAAAGATGACGTTTGTTTTCATAGTATATCTGGTGTTTGTGGGTTTTGGCACACCAAAAATTGATTTTTTTGATGAATTTTAGATATTTGTTACTTGACAAATGGTTTAACACTTTTCCAATCTCTGTAACGACCCTGACCCTCAAACTGGCGAAGAGGACGCTACTATCACCAAACATACGGGAAAATATCCCCATGAACAAGAACATGCATATAAAGCTGAAATAAAATACTTAAAACATAAAATATGCTAAGATCCATAAAACATACACAAATGCATAGTTATTCAACATACAACGAAAGCAAACATATACATTCCAGAATCAACATGTTCGTTATGATTCATTAGACATTAGACAGTAAATGTAAATGTAGAAGCAAAAAGGACAAGAATGCTTATCTTATAAATATCTCGTCCCGCAACCAGCTACGTCACTGTAATGTTCCACCCAACCATAGGCCGGCATGCTCATCGATCTCTCAGCAACACTGCCACCCCTGAGCTGGGCATGATTACCCAAGGAATAAGGGTCAAAGGAGGCTTACACATAGCCAAGGTTACACAAAGAAGCCAAGTCAACATGGTTGGGTTTATCAGGCCATCAAGGAGCTAGGAAAGGCTAAATGATAAGCTGGTGGTCTCAATGGAGAAATAAGGATGACCACTCTAGAGATAGCTTGACTTCTAATACATCCACACACCCAACACTAGGAATCAGTCCTTTCTCTGCTTCACAGTCTCTCGGGACCTGACTTCCCTTTCCAATTCTCTTCAAGGGTTATGGAGAAGAAAGCCAGTAGTCTAGTTCTGTCTGAGTGGCTCCCAAACACCAGGTTCCTCAAGCATACCCAGCCTCTAATCCTACTCTAAACAGTCTGAAGACCAACCACTGCACACCCTCAGTAAAATAATCAGTTCACAGCTGGGATAGTGGAAAAACAAATCCTGAGTCATTCTTGGCCCTATTGTGGCAAAAAATACTCAATGTCAACCTACAACACCTCCAAACGTGAAAGAAACCACAACCACGAATGATGGAGGGAAAACCATGGTAAACCACCAAATCAGGGAAAGAACCACAGTCCCGGCTCAATAATGAAGTGACAGAAACATTACACAGTCCCAAAATGGGAGAGAATTCTGATTCTCAATCTTGGACAGGGAAAAAACAAGCATACAGACCACAAAACCATGAGGGTAACACACATGCACACAATCCGATAATACAAAAGAGAAATCGCTTCTCTTCCCAGGATGGGGAAAGAACATAGCCGATCTCACAGTGAAGAACCACGGATACCTTTCACAGTCTGATAATGTAAACAAGTTCAGACTCTCTGCATGAACGGAGAAAAACAGAACGACTCACTGTGGGAGGAAAACCAGATCCACCGACCAGCAATCGGTGAGAGAAGGGAGAATAGAACCCCTGCATGTGTGAGATGGTCAAGACAAAAACCATGAGCAGAAGAGTGGAGAGAGTGGTGATCGCCCCCCTACCCTCCACCTGAGGAAGAGCGAGCTTGCTAGTGGAGTGTACATGGGGCAAAGACTGGCAGTCCTGCCACCCACCACTCCCCAGCCATAATTGCTCCCAACTAATCAAACATCAAAATTTTTTTGGGTGGTCGACACATGGAAAACTCCCAATGGCTCCCATGGGTTAGACAAGCCCCCCTTAACCTTAGGAATCATGCCCTTTTCATTTAATGTTGAATTGTCGTAGCTGGCTATAGGTTTACTTTAATTGATGTGCATATTTACATGATGCCAAAACTATAATGTGCCAGATAACACAATATACCATTGGCAATGATCCCTATTACCGAAACATACACAACCAAATCGATGGTGGGGATTTTTCCTTTATCTCCACACCACGATTAATTACAATATATACATCATGTACCCTTTTAATGCAAATAGGGTCAAAACCGGGGATATTACAATCCCCTCCCCCTTGGAATAATACCGTCCTCGGTGTTCCAATACATAGGAATGCGTATACAATTTGCACATCAAAAATTCAAAACTTTGCAGATCTGTCCCATGTTCAATTATTTACTTTGAACTTTCAGGACCAAGCCCCTCGGCTTCCATGAGCTTCTCCTGCTGGTTCTCAGTTTTCGACTTAGCCCAAGGCCTAGGAACTTTGTGGCTGCTACCCTCTTTATGTTCCCTCATTGGACAGTCCCGGGGTAAATGATGTCCTCCGCATTTCCAACATTTCGCTGGCTACTTCATCTTTACCTGCTCAATTTCCTTTGAATCTTCATGCCTAGATCATTTCTTAACGGATCACTTGGACGAATTTCCCCTCATTGATCCACTTTCCTTTCCTTTGTCGATTACTCTCAGAAGGTTTTTCACCTCCTTTTTCAAACCAATGGAGTCTTACAAAATCTGGTGGTTCATCTCATTCTTCCTTTTCTGTATCTTGAGCATTTCTCCCAAATTCTCTTGGGTCCTAGCAATCATTTGAAGGAGACTTCGAGTCAAGTCCAGCAACTTTTGGTCTGCTGCCATGGTCAATGTGCACCACTGGATTTCACCTTTCTCACCTGTGAAATGCATCATTGAAATTATGTCAGACCAAGCATAATATAGGCATTAAAATCAGTCAATTAACTGCTCAATTGGCATGACAGTCCAAGTCTTGTCAAGGAGACTTTCATATCTCTCATGCCTTCCCAACAGGAACATGAGCTCATTCATGTCCATTATTGG
>LPNX010110434.1:122482-267134 GCA_001517045.1 Pseudotsuga menziesii | reverse complement strand
TCTCAACCATGGAGCCTCCCCACATGGTTTGTCTTGGCTGCTAGGACCTTCACAGTCTCACTAGCACCTTTTTCATTACTGCTCATTCTGAACTCTTCAGGACAGTCACATGTCCACATGCACCCCTAGGATGCTTTCGTAGTCCTCGCTTCCAACGATACCTATATTCAAACATTGAATAGATTCACATGTTTATTTTATTATCATCGATTTTTATCTCTTAAACAAGAGCTTAAAACATCATAACTAAATCGTATACACATGTATATTCATAAGAAATAAATTGCAAAATAATCCAATACTTAGCTGTATTGTGCGTTTCCTCTCTGGTCCACAGGATCCTGCTTCGCTTTGCAAGCCTTGGGATCGCCTATGGACTTGGATGTTAGGTCAGCATGCAGGATGCTTCACAACATCCTTTTATATACATCAAGCATAGTTAAGCCAACCTACAGTTGGGTTTATTAGACCGTTCATCCAAGCCAATACAAAATTGGGTTTATCAAGCCGTAGGCAATTTAAGCCAATACACTACTGGGTTTATCAGGCTACTCAACCAAGCCAACTATTAGTTGGGTTTATCAGACTGCAGGTAGTCAAGCCAACACTGTAACATTTTCCCAATTACCACAACATCAAATAATTACACAGTCAAGCCAACCTTCAGTTAAAGTTTATTAGACCGTCAACAAATCACCTGCATTTATATCAACAATACACTTATATCAACAACCAATCATCAGCCAAGCCAACACCGCTGGGTTTATCAGGCCATCAACAATAACACATGCACTTATATCAATAATAAACGACCATTTCCAGTAGTGAGCTATAATTCCACTACCCCATATCACACAAGAAACCACTCCCTTCTCGGTGCTCTTTAGTAGAAGTTAGGATGAGCCCAAGCCATTGTCCATTTAGTTTACAACACCAGACTGCATCTGTTTAGCCTAACAACACAAGCAATATAAGCAAACTCGTTAGCGTTATTGCTCTAAAACTGTAATCATATTTCACAGCATTCACTATCAAGTATTGAGACACCAGGAGTGCATCCACTCCCTAGGGTGTAATCAATATTGAAAACCCTTTCATGATCCGACATCGAAAAAGTGTGCACCCTTTTCTAGTGTGTGCCATATAGGCCCTATTCATAATCAAGCAATTGGTCATAATGGAAATAAAATCAAAACATGTTCTGCATATGGAATTTTAATAATTTGACATGTATATTCTTAGCTAGGGTCACAGAATACTTATCTATTTGTCGAAGCAGTATTCCTTCGTTAAGGAGGAATGGGGGGCTCCCTTCTCTGATTTGACAGTCCCTCGGTTTGACATCCCAACTCCTCTTTTCATTTCATATCCACACATGTCTTACTGACATAACATATACCACTCATGTTGCTTACCAGACATGTAGTGTAGATGAGACATTTCCAAAATGGCCAATGGAGTTTCACCCGAAAACCATTTCCAAATAGGGGAAAACCTCCCCATGAAGTTTGGCTCCTGCAGGCCATCACACATGATCTTCCTGTGATGTGTACCCCTAGCACATTCATCAAGTGGCCAAATAGTCAATCATTATCTGATAATACAATCCAAATTTGATTGTTCCATAACCAAAAAATGACATTAGTAATTCAATTCAATAGGAACTTGCAACTCTGTCTACTACAGAAATTGATTTGCTTGCCAATGTGGTGATCCTCAATTGTGGGTCTCTTGTAAGCAGCACCACTATGCCCATTATAATTTTATTCTTACTAGCATAACATGAACACCCACTTACAATGCATCCTCCTGACACAATCTTATGCACGCCAATAGTGATTAGTAGTTGTCAGCAATTTCTCAAATCCGAATTTCACAAATTCAAATTTAACAACCCATTATGCATACAAACTATTTTCACAGCCATGAGACTTTTCTCATAAGGTTTGGCTCTTTCTCATGGTAGATTCCGGCATTTGTCATGGTCTTACTCTCATTGCCATGCTCCAAACAATCTACCTGAAACCTGAACTTTAATCAGCCAAGAACTTGGTAAGTATGGATGCATATAACCTTTTCATTACTACAACCATCATTGAAGCATTTTCAGAATTTATAAAATTCAAATACTTCCAATTGTTAATCACATCAATATTACCAAAACCCATTTACTTCACGCAATCATTATCATACTTTAAATTACAGTGTACAGTCACATCATTTATGTAATTAAATGAAATGTTTAGATACTCCTTACTTCACAAGCATATCATTTGTACCACCTTGCTCTTCCATAGAGCATTTTCGGCAGCCAATTGATCATGACTACCCTCTTTATGCACTTACTATCCTGCATTCATAAAAGCTCTTGAAATGGTTCTAGAATTGTCATCAATTCATCATTTCAACCATTAGTTATTCATAATATCACATGCACTATCTCAATGCATTCATGCAATGCAACACAACATTTGCACCCATGCTTACGTAATCAGTTACTCACACCCTTCATATGCATCCATTCAATGCATAACTACAAGATTTATAAAATCTTTTAATGCATATCCACTCAATGCTACCTTGCATCGATTCATGATTACTTGTGCATTCAAACATACCATGCATGGCCTAACCATGACTACTTCATATAGGATGCATGGCTACAATAGAGATCAACAGTGCTTACTTTCCTTGGGCTACTAAGATCATAACATAATACAGGCATAACATATTTCTATATGAATGTAGTATAAAATTCAAATACCCACATGGTATGAGACCTCTTGCTTTTACCACTCCATGCAATTGTCATAATTAAACTCTTACCTTGATGGGTCCTAGTTACACCCTTAACATTACCAGTTTGGTTGGTCCTTTGCAGGAGATTGCAGAATTTGCTCACCAACTTTTGATTATGGAATTGTTGCCTTATCCCTTTCTCCATAGGGTTTTTGGTCACATTCGTCAGCATCAGCAACATATTCAGCCATGTCCATGGTGTCGTTGGTTTTCCCACTATTGCCAACACCAATGCAATAATTATCATTAGTGGTTCATTATAAATATATAATTCTTACTACTCTTACCAGCGTGTAATATCCTATGCATTCAAGGCATATTCTCATACACTTCATGTACAAAATTTTTAATTAGCAAGACAAGGTTTAAGGAAATTTCCCTTTTCAAGTCCCTCATCTTTGCATGGAACTCCTCTTCCACACAACAGCTGGTTTGACTTCATGATTTTGCTACCTCTAGGTATGCAATTCCCGGATAATCATCCATATTGACAACAGCACGTTTCTTTGTCAAGCAATCACTAGCACTTTGCTGCTTTGCATTCAAATTCTGGTGACTCTCCCTTGTTCCCCACTGGATAAGATTTCCAACGCCTATCCACATGCTTCATTCTGACCTCGGGTGTGAAAACCGCACCAATTCTATAATGATGAAAAAACACACCACTGTATTTTGGTATGAAATGCTAACTTCGGCCACCTAGAGCTTTCTTCCTTTTCAGTCCTGAACTGCTGAAAAATCCAATGAGAATTCACTGCAAAACCCACTGGAACACTAGCTGGAATTTGCTGAAAATTCCACTTAAATTCATTTTTCCCAATCAGACCTTTTTCCAACTAAATTTCCGACGTTTCGGCGGTCCAAAGCTCTAGTTGTCTCTATGCTCATAGGTGGCCTATTCATCTATCTTTCCGGCGTGTCGGGTCCATAGTCATCTAAGCTTTTGAACGGCATCGCCGATGCCAAGGACTGTTCATCAGGTCTCTTTCCCACTAACTTTCCAGCATTTCGGCGGCCATAACCACTAATTTCTCTGCGGCTCATTAACGGCCTACTTGTCTATTTTTCCCCACTGTATCGGGTTCGTAGCTACCTAACACTCTGAGTTTTATTGGCGATGAAACCAACTTATGCACTGCATCAACGGTCAAGTGCTCCGTGCATTGGGTGTCTAGTCATCTCGGCTTCCACAATGGAAGCCAACAAATCTTCTAGGGTTTTCGTGGTTCACAATCTATCGGTGGTAGGATCCTCTAGGCACTACCGTGTCGGCAATCAGATCCTTTACCCGTCGGGTAGCTAGTCCTCTAAGCTTCCACAATGGCTGGCAACAAACTAACTGGAGTGTCCATGGCCATAACTCTGTCAGTTGTCGGAACGACTAACAATTGCAATCTTCTAATCAGCAGTCAAAAGCACTAGTGGTTACGACGTCGATCAGTTAGTCTTTTAGGTAGCTGCAACAGCGGGCTCCCAATCAACTAAACTTTTCTGACTTCCATCGGCGCTCAAGATCACTAATTTCTCCTGACTCATCGGTGGACTCATCCATTAACATGCACCGATCATCGATAGCCTCAACACTAAGAAAAATCTCGATGAAAATTTTCCTTTTCTCCTTCCTGCGACACTCCGTCGGCTCATTAGAGGAAATTTGGGGTCTAAAATGGGCTTTATAATAAAACGTGCCAAAATAAGTTGTTGTGAGTTGGAATTCAAGAACCAATATAATTTCAATAAAATGAGTCAACCATAATGGTTGAATTGACATATTTGTCATTAAAAAAAACTATTTTTTTGTTTGTATTTTCGACATATCTCCTTGTGTTTTTACTCAAATTTCGATCAGGAGAGCTTGTTGGATGCCAAAATTTGATTTTGCATCCAACGAGTACCCAGAATGCATACTTTTGATGGACCCCTCTACCCCAAAAGCAAGAAATACCTGAAAAAATGTGATGATGACATCATCATCACGTTTTTTTAGATATTTCTTGTTTTTGGGGTAGCGTGGTCCATCAAAAGTATGCAGTGTGGGTATTCGTTGGATGCATAATCAAATTCCGCATCCAACAAGCTCTCCCGATCGAAATTTGAGTAAAAACACAGGGAGATATGTTGAAAATACGAACACAAAAAGTAGTTTTTTTCTTTCTTCCTCCAAAATTAATAAATATTATTTTATTATTTTAACTATTATTTTATTATTTTCCTTAGGAGGCCCATTTTAGACCCCAAAATTCCTCTAATGGTTTCCTCATCTATTTCCTGTCGATACTGTAGCTACTCCCTCAGCTAGTCATCGGCGATCCAGTTAACTAATCGTCGATGATCTTATCAGAGCTTGATCAGACTAAGTTCCTCGATGAGCCGAGGGTTCGATACTTAGAATTTTTCCAAAAAAAAAAATTTATTTTTCTCACCACTTGGCGACTCTTTCATCAGCTAAATTATTTCGACGGCGACGACGTTTCAGTGGTTCTTTCATCTAATTTTTGTCAATACGCTCAACTAGTCCTCGCCGACGTCGAAATCCCATATCAGGTGTTTCTTCGACTAATTTGGGCCAGCGTTTCGGCGGCCTTCAGCTGATCTCCGTTGAAACTGTGGCTCCCGCATCCACTAAGTTTCGCTGATGGCCGACGATTCCCATACTTAGAAAATTTTTCTGAAATTTCTTCTTTAACCTTCTTTCAGCCGCTTCATCGGTTCAAACATCTTCTATTCCTTGCCGACATATCGGCTGTCAAAACAACTACCTGCTGTGGCATCGACGATCGGGGGCTCTATCCATCGGAAGGATAGTCCACTAGCCAGCCGCAACGGCGGACACACGATCAACTAGAATTTTTTGATGTTCATCGGTAGTCTGATCTTCTAACATTTTCCGATGGCCGACGAATACTTATAAAAATTTCCACAACTTTTCTTCTCTGTCTTCCGCTGCATCGGCTATTGGAACAACTATTCGTCGGCTGGATAGTCCATTAAACAGCCGCAACGGCAGACACATCATCAACTAATTTATTTCGATGTGGTTCATCGACAGTACATCATCTAACCATCGCTGATGGAATCAACTATCTTCCACCGATCAAATCGACTAATTTTTGCCACCAGGTCTGCATTGGAGGTCCATCTGTCTAAGTTTTCTGATGTTCCGACGGCCAAACACTTAGAGAATTTTCCAAAACCAAATCTATTTGTCCCTCGTCGGGTGACCTTCAGACTAGCTCTTCCACTGCATCGGAAGAACTTCTCACTAAGTTTTTCAATGAGCCGACAATTCTGACACTTAGAAAAATTTGGTGAAAGTTTTATGTCATTCACCCATTTTCCCTGGTTTTTTCTAGGTTGTAGGAAACCTACCTGCCTCTGCTAACTGACCTTTCATGGCCCATTCAGGCCCATGATGCAACCTTTGCTCTGATACCACACTGTAACGTCCCAGACCCTCAAACCAGCGAAGAGGACGCTACTATCACCAAACATACGGGCAAATAGCCCCATGAACAAGAACATGCATATAAAGCTGAAATAAAATACTTAAAACATAAAATATGCTAAGATGTATAAAACATACACAGATGCATAGTTACTCAACATACAACGGAAGCAAACTTATACATTCCAAAATCAACATGTTCGTTATGATTCAATAGACATTAGATAGTAAATGTAAATGTAGAAGAAAAAAGGACAAGAATAATTATTTTATAAATATCTCGTCCCACAACCAGCTACGTCGCTGCAACGTTCCACCCAACCATAGGCCAGCATGCTTATCAATCTCTTATCAACACTACTACCCCCAAGTTGGGGATGATTCCCCAAGGAATAAGGGTCAAAGTAGGCTTACACATAGCCAAGGTTACACAAAGCATCCAAGTCAACACAGTTGGGTTTTTTAGGCCTTCAAGGAGCTAGGAAAGGCTAAATGCTAAGCTGGTGGTCTCAATGGAGAACTGAGGATGCCCACTCCAGAGATAGCCTGAATTCTAATACATCCACACACCCAACACCAGGAATCGGTCCTTTCTCTGCTTCACAGTCCCTCAAGACCTGACTTCCCTTTCCAATGCTCTTCAAGAGTTGTGGAGAAGAAAGCCAGTAGTCTAGTTCTGTCTGAGTGGCTCCCAAACACTAGGTTCCTCGAGCATACCTAGCCTCTAATCCTGCTCTAAACAGTTTGAAGACCAACCACTGTACACCCACAGTAAAACAATTAGTTCACAACTGGGATAGGGGAAAAACAAATCCCGAGTCGTTCTTGGCCCTATCGTGGCCAAAACGACCCAATGTCAACGTACAACACCTCCAAACATGAAAGAAACCACAGCCACGAATGATGGAGGGAAAACCACGGTAAACCACTAGATCAGGGAAAGAACCACAGTCCTGGGTCAACAATGAAGTGACGGAAACATTACACAGTCCCAAAACGGGAGAGAAGTCAGATTCTCAATCTTGAACAGGGGAAAAACAGGAACGCAGACCACAAAACCGTGAGGGTAACACACATGCACGCAATCCGATAATACAAAAGAGAAATCGCTCCTCTTCCCAGGTTGGGGAAAGAACATAACCGAACTCACAGTGAAGAACCATGGATACCTTTCACAGTCTGATAATGTAAATAGGGTCAAACTCTCTACGTGAACGGATAAAAAAGAACGACTCGCTGTGGGAGGAAAAACAAATCCACCGACCAGCAATCGGTGAGAAAAGGGAGAACAGAACCCCTGCATGTGTGATATGGTCAAGACAAAAACCACAAGTGGAGGAGTGGAGAGAGTGGTGATCGTCGCCCTACCCTCCGTGTGAGGAAGAGCGAGCTTGCTGGTGGAGTGTACGTGGGGAAAATACTGGCAGTCCTGCCACCCACCATTCCCCAGCCATAATTGCTCCCAACTAATGGAACAACAGAATTTTAGTGGGCGATCGACACATGGAAAACTCCCAATGGCTCCCACGGGTTAGAAACCCCCCCCCCCTTAACCTTAGGAATCATGCCCTTTTCATTTAATGTTGCACCGTCATAGCTAGGTGTAGGTTTACTTTAATTGATGTGCATATTTACATGATGCCGAAACTATAATGTGTCGGATAGCACGATATACCACCAGCAACGATCCCTATTTCCAAAACATACACAACCAAATCGATGGCGGGGCTTTTGCCTTTAGCTCCATACCACAATTAATTACAATATAGACATCATGAACCCTTTTAATGTAAACAAGATCAAAACCAGGGATATTACAATCTCACTAGTGAAATGCATATTAGCTACTGTTTTCTAATGCCCATGTCCTCCAATTATTATTTTTACTTATCCTAATGATTAAGAGAGTCTATGCAATGTTGGAAACTATGAGGAGCTAACATGTATTTGTGTGGTGTTTCAGTAAGTGAAGAACACTTCTGTCAAGTTTTCCTTGTTCTATATGCATTTCCTATTTTGTTTTATGATCCCATTGAATCATGGCTTTGTTTATCTCAGTAAACCACTTTTTTGACCTTTTAAGTTCAACGTCATTGTCCTTTTCATCCAAAATTGCATGGTTCAAAGATGGAGGAACATATACACTGAGATGTTTGTTTGATCACAATATGCCACCAGGATTATTTTTTTTCATGGTCAAGATAGGCCCCACTGTTTTTATCCCAAGGAAACCCCATTCCTGACGCAGTGTACTAAGAGCAAATTCATCATAGCACGCAAAGGAAATTTCACACAGACCTTGTACAAGTATGCAAAATTCCTTCTCTGATGCAGTGAAAATGTGCTTAACCTCAATTTAAGACTCTGATATAGGACGGAATGAAGGATATATTCAATGGAATATTCCTAGAAGCTTCTTAACATTTGATTTTACTTGTAGATTTATATCTCCGGAGAATGTGCCTATAGAGTATGGGGGACTTAGCAAGCCCAAAGATGTAGATTTTGGTCCTCACAAACATGAAGCAGAGTTATCCATTACAGCTGGGGAGAAAATCAATCTTGAGATCGTGGGGGTGGAGGTAATGTATGTCAATAATTGCTCAACATTGCAGACTTTGTGATAGTGCCTACATTCAAATTTGGCTCTTTGGCTTCAGTTTTGTTTCCAATATGCTTCCAAATTTGATAAGGTTTATCTTTCACTCTTTTTTAATTTATGGGTGTTAGAATTAAGATTGAGTTTGTCTTCAGGATATATGGAATTGGGCTTTTAGTTTGTTTTTGTATTCCTGTAATTTTTATAGATATGATGTTTACTGAGAATTCTCACATTTAAGCATAGGATGAATAATTGTGTAGAAATTCATCTTTTTGTTTTGGGTTTCAGGTTTGTGCTTGATTCCTTCTCAATTTTATAGATATTAGGCTTTGCATTGCTTGTTAATGCAACCATTCCCCTTTATCAAACAGGCAGCAACGAGCAATATGGAGGGGAATGAATGGGTCAACAACACTATGAAAAATCTCAAGGTATCTTCTCCAATTGGCTTGAATATGACCTAAAAATTAGTAATTTCTTTCTTTCCCAGCATCTATTGTATTTTTAAATTTAAATCAATGATATGTTATGAATAGTTGTGTCTTTTACCATATGATATATTATGGATATAAGCTCAGGTCAGTCTTCTATATTAGCTGAAACCTAAGTCACTTGGTTCATGTTTGTGTTCAAGTTTGAATTTGGTGACACTCAAAAGTTGTGTAAACTAAATCAAAACAGAAATAACCCCAACTACAAAAGGCATACATTAGTTTGAACTTTTGACACTTATGACTTGAAACGTTACTACAAGTGTCTTTGATCGCATGTGATCATGTCTATTTTGTAATATATTTGTTTGTATATTTACTTTAGTTCCTAGCAAATGTGTGTTTGAGTCTACATTACATCTAGTTTGGGTTCTCAGACATTCTTTGGAGTTAAAGTGGTTCAAGTTTATTTACAATTATTTTGCATAAAAATGATTGGTATCACTAAAAAACCCTATTTGGAAGTGTTGGTTAGGTAGTTATATCGGATTGGAGATGCTAAACACTTAAAGCTCATGCCCATAGGATTGTTGTGTCTTGCATGCTTAGACTCAGTGTAGTAAATTGTTTCCTAGGCCCAATGGATAAGGCACTAATATCCCTGTCTACTCCTCCTTATCTCTTTTCTCATTTACACTGATTCGGTAAGGGTTTTATTACATAATCACCTTGTGTTTTCCCATCAAAACCCCTGTAGTCTTACTTTAGGGAAACACCCCTGGAGCTGGCATGAACCAGCCCGAAGCCCAAGGGAGAATGGTGAGGTGACAATGGCCACTTCCTAAGTTACTGAGTGTGTTGTAGGGTTGTCTCTTCCTTGCATATATAAAACCCCTACAAATTTTCAGCTAACATATGGTTTGAATTTCATAGAGGTTTAACAATACAAGACTTCTCCCACATAATAATTTGGACACTTGTTGAGACACTTTTTGGAGTCTTATTTCAAGTCAATTTCAGTAGTAAACTCAGCCCTAGAAAAACTATGTACTCAACTAGCCAATTCTGGAAACTCATAACAGTCATATACCATGCAGTGGGGCATGAGACATCACCCTCAGGCATATAATACTTGGAACATATTTTTATAACATAAAGGAAATGTTGTCATTGGCACTTGGAATGGATTGCAACCAGCAACGATGACCCTTTTCTGGGCATATTTTTGTGAGAGATTGGTGAGTTTGTAGGACTGTATAGCAAACTTGGAGGAAACCAAAGTTGAAGATAACCTTAGCACTCCCATAAATCCACATTTGAAATTTCTATAGAATCCCTTCTGGATAGATATGAGATAAACGTTTAGTATGATATACAGTAATCTATACCTACTTATGAAGGCACAAGCTCTAAGGTCTCACGTGGTGAAAAATATATGATTCAGTAACAGTATTCATGACAACTTTCCTATAGTTTATCCAACAGGAAAGTATTGGATTGAAAGGCTATTAAGAATTCCCTCAATCTATAGAAAATATTCTTTTCTATTAGGCTGGTATTTTGAACCATATAGAATTATTCTCTATGGTAGCATTTTGATTAATCCTGAGCATCACTTTCAAGGTTAGCTGGTTTTATATTTGAAGCACATTTGGATATAAGCGAGGGGGCATTTGCATAAACACTCTGAGAGGCGAGACAACAAGACTGACTCAAATCAGCCTTGAATTTTATGGTGACAAAGATGAAACCATGTCCCAAGGGGAATTCCTATGGAAACCTTGTGTAATCTCTGTATGAATAGACCTTAGATTATTTTGCAGCATCCCTTGAACAACATGCAATTGCCTCATTTAGGTCTCATTTCAGTATGCCCTACCATGCCATCCATACCTAAAAAAGGGAAACTTCTGATAGGCACATCTTTATGCCAATGGCATAACCCCTGTAATAAGTACTCTTAAAAAATATGAGGCAACCCTAACCAGTGGTGGCATATATTAGTTAAGGATATAATATTTTCATCCAAGGCTCTTGGAGGTTCACATGAGAATTGCATAACATATTGACCCTCATCTTTATTAAAAACTTTTTACAGAATTCCACCAATTGTTTCCATAATAGAATATCAAACTTCTTAGTAAACAATTTTGCATGGTACTAAATACCCGAGTGTATTTCAAATGCATTTTACCACTACGATACCTAGGGGAAAGCACAATAAATCGTTTCAGTACCTCAGGTATTTTCTTCATCCCTAGACTGGTACAGTAACATGATCGAACTTTCCTTGGCACATGAGATTGGCCCCAACATCAAGGAAATGGTCAACTCATGCAGAGAACAATAGTTGCAACGCATTATGAGTAGAATCCCAATGGCATGGGCTAATGATCAACGTGTTTTAGCTCAAACAATAATAAAAGAGACAGATGCTCTAGTTTCCCAAGGCTACTTCCTACTGATTTTTGGTGGAACAAATTTCAGTTTCATGGTAAATATATCATAAGCAATATTGTGATTGACGCGGTTTGAAAGTTATTTTGATAACATGTACAAAACTAGACAAGAACCCTTACATTTTCTGCAAGCAACAAAGACAATGCACTAGTGATTGGGAGATAATGCCATCTCAAATGGACAAGCACTCCATAAACCTATGAATCTGCCAATGTAATGGTAAGTGTGGTGATTTGTTCATGCATATAGAAGACTTATATAATAGAAGATTGGATTTTTGAATGAATGTGTTTAAATGGTGAATGCCATCTTTCCAATCACAAAGGAATGTAATTTAAATTCATTTATGATATTTGGTCGAGTGTGATTTTAGCAATTTAAGTGTTTAACCGTATCTTGGTGGTTCATTTGTTAACAATTAAACCATATTTCTAGCATTGTTATTCTTGATGGTGAACTTTTAGCTACTTTTAGCCTACTTGCAAACTTATTTTGGCATAATCATATACATTTATCACCCTTTTCCACACTTCTCTTGGATGGGTTCTCCTGTTTTTAAAAAATCTGAATGATTTTGAGAATCAGCAGGTAGGAAATAACATTGTTCTGTCTCGTTAAGCTTTTCCTATCCATCCAAGTAACTTGTCCAAGGGTCTAGTTGACGTCGAAATTTGCACTGTTTGTATAGGCCAGAGAGAGAGCGACGATATCTATAGTTAGGTAGGGCAGTTAGAGAAGTAAGTTTGGATGGGTTAGGAAGACACATTCACTCTAAAAGTGAACTTTTCCCTCTCCTTATCAGTCGCAAGGGAACTTCCATATCTCTACAAAGAAAAGAGAAAAGTGATTTTTTTCATTTCATATTCTTTCCTTTTCTTGTATTTTAAATTACACATAGAATTTGGGTAAGCTAGAGGTGAATGTTGAAGATAGATAAGAATATGTTGGCCCATAAAAATAAAAATACTCTCATCGCAGTATAAGCTATTAAAGATGAGTATTGTGGAAATTTGTAGATTAGTAATCACGCCATAGTCAAGGTGTCATACTGTCAAGTTACATTAATTGTATCCTTAGGCGATTTTCCTTTGAGCACCTAAGAGGTATGGTTAATTGCAAATGACTAAGTAAATGATTGTTCAAAAACAATCATTCACAAAATTACAGTTTAAAAGCTTTATGAGTTTTAAAGTTTAGAAAGGTCAATGCTAGTTTTTTGGTTGTACATACATATCAGTAAAGTGGGCATAACCAACCAAAATTCCGAGTTTTGCATTTTTTTCCAAGTATTGTTTCTTTCTGAGAGGGGGGTGGTGGTGGGTGTTGGATTTGATTGCAACCATATGCTATTTATGGCAGACAATAGGGGCACATGGTAGAACATAGTTTTAATTGATGGTGAACTTGTAATTTTTGGTTTATTTTCTTTGCTACATAAAACTAAATCTAGGAGATGAGATAAATCGGTTACCATCTTATGTGTATCTCAAATATTTATATCTTATAATATTTAACTATCTCAGGAGTTTTGTAAAATTTCTGGATGAAAGAAAATCCTCTCCAACCAGCTCCAAATATGGGTCACAGGTATGATCATCTTTCGTTTATTAATGAAATGTATATTGAATTTTGAAGACATACACTCATGAAAATAGTTTGTGTAGACCTAGTTGCAATTTTAAAGACAAACAATTTAGGTTTGGGATAAATTATTCTAGTACCATCTACATTATTACAATGTCTCCTTTGTTATTTTTGGACTGTGGAGCAAATTATTCCATTAGATTCTCTAGTTCTTTAGTTCCTAGCAATTCATTTGATTTTTAAATTTTAAGTCTTGGTGTAAGAAATGTTCCTGATCCATCGTATTTGTTTTTATACATCAAAGATCCATCATCGCATTATAAAACTTGTTAGGTTCTTTAGTTCTTAATTTTTATCAAGTCCCTGAGCCTGCCTAATTAGCTTCTAATTGAGATATTAGCCTAATTCTATATTATATCCTCCTAAAGCTGCTTGTCACGATTTGTTTGATAATAATGTCGATCCATGAACTGTTTGTTTGGGTTGCATATTGGTGGTCAATTTACAAAAAGATTTGGTGACATTAACAAATAAATTTTACTTATAAATGTATTGAAAAAATAAAATCTATCTAAGCTAGTGTTTCAAAAGATTTTTTTTTCATTATTTGGTTTGTGCCTGCAGTATTCAGAAGCTTTCGGAAAGTTCTATGGTCAAGAAAAACAGGGGGAAAACATTGATGCAGTTGAGCCATCTAAGGATCCTGGAGGTTCACATGAGAATTTCATAACATATTGACCCCCATCTTTATTAAAAAAAAATTACAGAATTCCACCAATTGTTTCCATAATAGAATATCAAACTTCCTAGTAAAAAAATTTGCATGGTACTAATTACCTATGTATATTTTAGGTGCATTTTACCACTACCATACCCAGGGGAAAGCACAATAAAGTGTTTCAGTACCTCAGGTATTTTATTCATCCCTAGATATACATCAAAGGAATCATTGTCTAATCTAGTTCATTGTTTTTCTACTTTACAAGTGAGATTTTTTTATTGGATTTTGCAAGAGTGAACTTAACTAAGTGGACCATTGAGTATGAAGAGCATGTTGTTGAGGCTTTGCCATTGAGTATGGAGACACTGCCATTGAGGCTTTTAGGCTGCTAAGTATGGGTTAATTGAAGTTGCTACAGGATCTAAGTATGGCTTATCAACCATGTACAAGTGGGATGGTTTATCCATTGTAATATTTTGAAAAGTCATCGATGTACAAGAAGATTTTCATGTAAACTTGTATGGAGATATTTTTTGAGAAAACACATATTTATTGTAATACTTGACATTTCATATAAATTAATTTGTGCAGTTTAAAACTTATATGGTTGTACTTTATATTATTTATAAGTGTTGTTTTTAATTAATTAAAGTGACATTGCATAATTCACATGTGTATTAGATGATGATAAATAATGTATGATTCCTTTTTTAATTTAAACATAATATCATATTAAAAATTTATATTGATTAATAATGGACACCATTTAAACTACTAAAATATAATAACCACGCATTAAATGACTAAAAATGACTAAATTAGTGACCAATAAATGAGATTAATGACCAAAATTCGCATATAAAATGACCAAAAAATGAGAGATACGTGACCAAACAATGAGATATAAATGACCAAAACAACGACCAAAATTTGCATATCAATGACCAAAAAACAATTTTGGTGGCTAATTTACGGTATTTTATTACACGACTAAATTTGGTCATATTCTAGTTTGTCATGTGGTGATTAATTTGGTCATTGATTCAAATATATGACCAAATTAATGATCAAATATATGAACAAATTAATGACCAACTTGTTGGAGACATTTACCATCATACTCACTCTTTCAGTCAAATTGGCCGAGTTAAACCACTATCCTAAGTTTAATTGACATCAAGGAGAATTAATTACCATCATCCCAGTCACTCCCACACCTACCTACAGTCAAGGAGGATAACTTAGCCTTCTCCTATAGTCAAGGAGGCTAACTGGAGCACTCCAGGGGTGATCTGTGTGACATTAATGCACCTAACTATTAACTGGTGGTTAAAATTAGTTAAACCAATCAGTTACAGTCAGTTAAGGCGCCTCCATTCATTAAATATATTATTTAATGATTATTTTATTATTATTTAATGAACTGGAGTTAACAAGGTGCCTTCACCAACTTCTGATGGTCAGTTCAGCTTCAGTTAACCTCATCAGGGTTTATTGGAGTCATGCAGTACTAGCACTTGATGATTGGATTGCTATGACATGTGTTTGATCTCCTTCAGTTGAGATTCAGTCATTTATTGCACTCCAACTTCAGTTAGGGTTTGGTGAGTCAATTAGGGTTTTGGTCAAGTGGTTAACTGAGTGAGATTGCATGGCAAAGAGTCAGTTAAGCTAGACTCACTCACTGAATTCGAATTGTCCCTTAGGTATTCGAATTCTTCATGGAGTTAAGCTATTGCTATGCATGGAAATTGTAATCCTTTATTGTTTATATAATATACAGAGAGGAAACCTATTTGGTATTCCAGTTATTTCCAATTCATGAGTATTTGTTAATTATTCTTTGATGATTTTGATTCCTAGTTCCTAGATCATGTGCAAGAATTAATATGGTATCAGAGCATGCGGCGGGACGAAGATCAATCTCTCAAGAACAAGCTTTTTGACAGATTTCTCCATGAAATTTGAGCAATAGCTCAAGAATCCAGCACTGCACCAGAAGCCAAGGCTTACCACTTAATACCCCAAGTAAAGAACTTGTTGATCAAGCTTGCTTGATTGACTATGCTGGGTGTGATGAAAGTCTAAATGTGCAGTCTGTTCGACCTTACGGTGCCCCTTTTGTTTTGATTCCTAGTTCCTAGATCATGTGCAAGAATTAATACAACTGACAAGCTATAAATAACCAAAATAAAAATGACCAATTTTGGTCGCGTAATAAAAGACCGCAAATTAGCCACCAACGATCGCCAAACCAAAAGTGGTCATTGATAGGCGGATTTTGGTCATTATTTTGGTCACTAATCTCTCATTTTCCACTAATGACTGCTTATTATTTCAAGTTCAAAACATAAAAACAATATCATATATACCTAAATTTTATTAACCCTAACTGATGAACCTTATCAACCAAAGAAGTATTTAAAACTAAGCTTTATATATTTTCTTTGCTAGAAGATTTCATTACGCCAACAGGCTTGTATAAAATTATAACCTAAACATCATTGTTGAAAAATTTATACATGAAAACAAAACATAAGATAAATAGATTTAATCTATTTAAAAAAAAAACTACCAAATATCATAAACAAACTTCAACAAATAATTTCCACTTTATAACTTTACCATATCGTATACCAACCAATCGACACCTCGCAAGGTCTGTAGGTGTGATTATTATAAACCATAATAATACTATCAAGATAAAGACAAACATGAACTCAAATACAAACTCAGTATTAAACAACATATCCAATTAAAGGATTCATGATCAAATCCTGTCAGAACTTTTTCCCAAAATAAACCCCACACACGCACTGTATTAGAAGACCCAATTCATGCATTCGACGACCCAAGATTGAATCTTGTGGGATCTTGTTTAAATACGAAACCAACACTATATCAGATTATGTTGGGGATCGAATCCTGTAGGATATGATTTGTAATCATGCCAACACTTATAACCATTTAAAACAAATACGCTAACAGAGCTAGAATGCACAAGGTATATCCATTAATCCATTACACAGGCCGCGTATACACACGAGGGTCGAAACCACAACTATCAAATCTTGTGTACATAAAACCCAGTTTAAAACCTTAATCATAGTCATGATTTCTGTCGCAGACCCACTTTGAATTAAAACAAATAAAATACACTTGTTGTGTTTCCTCATCATGGCTCATAGCTGAGAGGTGAAACCCCATCCTTATAAACATTGAAAACAAGAATTCAAGCTATTTCATATACAGAGAAGGAAATCTATTTAACCTACTGTTAACGTTGTTACATATGTGACTCCAAACCAACAAATATATAATAATGAGCTAAGTTACGACCTTCACAATGATAAAACCCAAGCATTTAAACTAAACCATATATTTCCATAATGAAAAATTTGCAAATAAAACTACATAGTTGCAAATCAATAGAGGTGCCATTGAAAGCAATGGCATGGAAGTAAGATAAACTATTCGTTTAAAACTAATACGTAGAACCTTTATTAATATACCAAAACCAGAGTTTAAGTACAAGAATGTAAACGCCATGTTCATAGCCTTTCTAAGCTAGTGACAGTATCAACAAATAAACCCCAACTGTGAGTGCATACAGTTACACCTTCTATTTTTCCACAATTAAAAATATACACAGTCACGTTCGACATAAGTGCTATTTCAAGCAATAGCCCAGTCGCACACTATAAATAACACATTATCTACAAATCGAAGCATAGATTCCCCATTGTTTACATATATCAAAACACTTGAATCCTTTACAAATGCATCTATTGAATTCCCATAATCCCAACTTTCACAAACGATAAACCCTTTCTCACACAAAGCTCATGCTCTGTCACTCTTTGCATACAGAGGTAAAAGGGCCTGTGTTTATGCAGGGCTTACCCAAAAGGGTATTGCAGACAAATTGGTATTCCCCCCATGACCCATGCTTAGAAGCTCTGTCACCTGCAAAATCAAACAAAGAACGATTAAGATTATGCAAAACCTCTAACCAAAGAAACCATAATACAAATGGTACAAAACCAACCTGAGTGCATACCTTCCAATGCCGCGCCATCTTGTTTCCTCCATGATGTTGGAGATGCAAAGATCCAAGCAACACAGACCACCCATAACACAGACCAAATGAAGCCAAACAGTTAAAGACCCAAGCTTAGGGTTTGAATTTCCATTTTCCAATGAGCATTTACTCCTCCACCCTGGCCTCCACCAACGTCGTGATATTTAGTCTCACACCTATAGTTTGAAACCCACAAAATGCGATTTGTATTGGAACCATTGTAGACATATATAAGCTAAGGTTCATGGCATATGGAATATGCCATGAATGGCTCTTCATATATACCATGTGACATGTAAAACTTTAAATACAATATGGTTAAATATTATGACTTAAACCTTTAAACATTTAGGCATACAAATATTCCAATCATAGGTTAAAAACACTGAGCATAAGAATAAAAGTTATCAATTCTTAAGCTACACTAATAATGATAACCAGATAAATGTAGGTCTGATAAACCCCAGCTATGCGTAAAACAATAACGCAAACAGTAGTAGTAAGAATTGCTAGGATAGGACTTCGGTCCTTTTGTCTTCAAAGGAAATAGAGTAGTATAGAATAGGTAGCATATCAGGCTTAGCGGTCGTGGCAAGTCTTCATCACCTATTGTCGATACATACAACGCTAAATCGATTATGGGGCCTTGGCCCTGAGCTCCTCACCATGATTTAATAACAATGTTTACATCATGTACAATTTTAATATCATGGGGTCAAAATTGGGATGTTAGAATAATTATATGGCCTTGTTCAACCCTGTAAACCATGAACAAACCCTTAAACCTCTTTGGAAATCCTTAATATACCTAATTAATCCTTAAACCTATTTTATAAGTTGAAAGTGGGAGTAGTGGAAATTTTGACAAATGTCACATGAAAGCAACAGGTTCATGCAAGTGGGTGAATTTAGGATTAAAGGAACGTGGGAAAGGAATGTGCAGAGTGATGCACATCTAAATAAGAACAATCCATGAATGCATGGAGAGGTGTGCAAGGAATAAACACCTCAGTAAATAGGACAATATCACATAAATTTCTAGAGAACAAAATTATCTTTAGTATGAAAAGGGGAACAATGGCCCTAGTGCATGATTTTTCTATTGTGATGTGCATCTTCACAATGCACATAGCCAAGGAGAGTGGGGCATGAATCCTAAATAAAATGCATAGAGGGAAGTGCATGTAGAGAATAACAGTCCATGAATGTGTGGAGAGGATGCGCAGGGAATAACCACCTCAGGAATGAGGACAACCTCATAGAAATTTTTAGAGAAGGATATTATTTTCAGTATGAAAAGAGGAATGATGGCCCCAGTGCATTGTTTTTCTATTGTGATGTGCATCCACACAATGTGCAGAGCCAAGGAGAGTGGGGCAAGAATCTTGAATGAAATGTGTAGAGTAATAGGATGCGCTGCAATATTTTATTGCAAACTTGTGGAAATATATGGGAAGCGCCTAAATTCGGTAGAGAATATGTCTAACCAAGAAGGTAGCTCGTTGTGATGCAGTATGTGGATCCAAGAACATAGTATGAGAAAGTGCATCATGGAGAATGAGCTATGGTTTGGAAGAATCCTAAGTTGGATGAGCCAAGTTGAAATAGACAACCCCTATGTATCTAGTTACCTATGATCTACGTGGCTGAAGCTTTATCCTTGTTACGTTATGTTCAACCTATGGTTGACCGCTGGTTTAGGTTAATCAATTGGTGATTGTACATGAACCATTTTGGTGGAAGTTTTCGATCACTGAATAATGGTGATGGGTTTTCACTATTGTGTAAATGGAAGGAATCCAAAGTGGTAAATGTATTTTTGGCATGGAGTTGGTTGTAGCCTGCCTATTTCTTGAATTCTTGTGATTATGTGCTAAATCCCTGTGTTATTTCCTTTGAATGGTTAGGAATGTTGAGTGTTAAACCAGTGTTGGAATGGAACTCAGGTGAAGGGAAGAGTCTCCTGGTGAATTCACAAGTCCTATATCGGGGGTGGTCTTTAACTGCTGAAATAATATAAGCTAGGAAGAGTGTCAAGGTTTTCCTATAGCATGTTTTTCTTGGTTTTTTGCCTTTTTTTTCCTTAATGGTGATTTATTTATGTTCTAATGATTTATGCTTTCCCTGTCTTCAAGTTGTTAAATTATGATTCGTTGTTATTTGCTTATTTCATTTCGAATTAAATTTTGTGATTTTTATATAGCTTAAGTAGTTCTCTTGAATATGTTTAGCTACATATGAGGATTTGAGTAGTTGTGTAACATCCGGGTACATTACAATATGTTGAGGACCTCAAGGCCTTAATACCTAGATACAAATCTCAATGGATTCCATTGAAAATTCATGCATGGTTCTTTAATGCATTTTCCATCGATATAAATTCCTCAATGCTTTATTTAGGGCCAAATGCATGGTCTTCTTCTATATAGAATCATTCCCAAGGTCCTAAGACACCTACATACTTCTCAAACCCACATAAAGGTGTTAATATCCTCAATCATATGGAAACAACACCCTCAATAGGCCATGTGTTGTTGGTTGAGGTGATATTTATAACCTTGGATGTCTATAATATTCCTTTAGGTCTAGAGGTTCAAGTCTCCTCCCTTAACCTTGTACAAGGCCCTAAGGCCCCAAGACATGGATACATAGTGGCATGGATATCCATGAAACGTCATGCATGGTGCTCTAGGAATTTTTCATCGCTCTAGATTCCTCAATTGTTTCTTTAGGGCCAAAGACATGGTTATTTTCCCTAAAACATCATTCCCAAGGCCTTGAGACATGTAGATACTACTTAAAACCACATAGTGGAAATGACATAATCAATAATAGGCGAGTGCTATCCTCAAGAGGCTATGTGTTTTTATTGGAGGTCATCTTCTTTGCCTTATATGGATACAAGAATCATTTAGAGCTTGAGATTGAGGTCACCTCTACTAACCATGTGTAAGGACCCAAAGCCACAGGACCTATCTACATAGTTCCATATATAGCTCTCTGAAGTAATCAATGGTGCTTTTAGGTAGTGTTAATGGCTCTAGATTCCTTAACGATTTATTTAAGGCCAAAAACCTAGTATTCTTCCATGGAACATAATTCCCAAGGGATTAAGACATGTACATACTACTGAACACCACACAAAAATAACAAAATCCTCAAACATAGGCTAATTAAACAAATTAGGAAGTTGTGTGTCATTGGTGGAGACAAAATTCTTACCCCTATATGGCTGCAATATTCCTTTAGGGGCAAAGGTTCATATATGCTCCACTAGCCATGTTGAAGGCCCCAATGCCACAAGACTTAGATACATACTACAATGGATGCCCCTACAAAGTCGTGGATGGTTCTTTGAGGGATTATAATTCATGGATTATAACCATGTCCATGTCTAAGGCCCTAGTACCCATATCTAGTGCTTAAAAAATCCTAATGGCATGCATACATCTTCATTTGAGGAAAAACATACAATCTGAAGGTATCATACATTGAGATATTGTTATTGGCCTTGCATGCCTAGATCTTCCCTTAGCGGCTAAGGCTTGGGTTTCCTCCTTTAACAATGTTGAGGCCCCTATACTCATATATAATTATTAAAGCATCCTAAAGGTGATGACACTCTCTCTTTGAGGCCAAGGATATCCTAGGCCAATGATATGTGTTTCTTTAAAATATTGTGCATGGATCTCGATACCTCAAATATTTCTTTAGGGAATAAGGCATGTGATTAATTCCTTAATTATGCATAGAGCCTCGAGACCCCTAAATACTATCCATAACCCTCTAATGGCATATAAATCCCTACTCAAACACTAAAGATACTCTCAAAAATCCATGTGTGTTAGTTCAAGTTGTTCATATTAGCCATGGATTCTTAAAAGGTTTTTTCAAGTATTAAGGCCCAAGTTTTCTCCCTCAAGCATGTATAGGGCACCCAATACCAATATGAGGTTCCCAAAAAATTATAATGGCAATAATATCCTGACTTAGATGAATAATATCCTCTTGGGATCAAGTCATGTGTGGTGGTTGTAGGTATTGGTCTTATCCAAATATGCTTAAAATTTCCTTTAGGACCTAAGTCCCACTCTTTTCTCCATAACCATGTCCAAGGTGTTGATACCTATAATTAGTATTAAAATTCTCTCCATGCCACAAAAAACCTCACTCAGAGGATAAATATACATTGGAAAGGTCTATTGTAGTTGTTCAACATGTCATTCTTGGCTATAGATACCTAGAAGCTTCCTTTATGTCCTAAGGCTCAATTTTCATTTATTAACCAAGTCCAAGGACCCAATACCCACACCTAATGCTCAAAAAGTTCTTAACAATGCCCATATTTCAACTATAAGGACAAATATCCCCTCGATAGGTTAGCTTTGGTATTTGGAGATATCATTGTGTTGAGGCCTGGAAAATTGTAGGTAACAACAGTTAGGGATTCTCCCCAGCAAACATTCCCAACTAGCCCGTTACTATTTGGTATGGGGAATCCGTCCGGTTTATGGTCTGGCTACCATAGGTCAAGTAACAAAAAAAAAAGTTTTATCAGTTACGGCACGGTACACCGTGTATATTTTTAGTTTTTTGAATTTAAGTATGATATGCAGGTGCCTATCTAAAAATGCATATTGATAGAGAATATGAGGAGTGGTCACAATGTGATGTGCAGGTTCTTACCTCTCGTCTTAACTCTCTCACATCTAAATCACACACTGTTACGGAGAGAAATTCCTATGGCTTGGGGTACCACAACAGACAACTTTGACTCCAGAAATCAATCTTTCCCAATATGCAATAGAAATAAAATGTCTAACACTAAAGGATCAGACCTTGTACCTTATTTCGGACGGTTGAAGTAGATCCCCGTTGAGCTTTCCAATCTTTAGCTTGAATTGATATAGTACTTCCTCAACAACAAGTAAACAATACAAGCATACTATATATCATGGTGTTAGATCTATTCTAGCATATATAATCAATAATGTAAAAGCATTTGACATATTCCAATGGATACAATATTCAATCAAATACACATCATTGGATAAGAAAAGATAGTTCTTATCAATATAAATCATAGATTACAAGATAGATACAACCTCTGACGGCACGTCTGCGAACCAGAGAAACTGAATCCCCCACTTGGGCCTCCACCACCTCAATCCTCCAACTCTCAATAGCAAGCTCACTAGCAAAAGGAAACCTTGGGAAGAACACAACAGTGCTCCAAGGGACAAAGGGATGCAGACTCAAGTACAAATTCTGGCAACAATGGACTATAGTTTCTTTGCTTTCAATTTCTCTATATGCCTTCAATGTACCAAGGGGTTCCTTATATAGCTTCACAAGGGATAATGAAGGGTCGAATCCGAGCGATATCAAGGCATATGGAAGGCCAGGAGTCAAATGAGTCAGATCCATGTCAAGGAAAACTCCAAAAGGATTTGGATTATGCACACATCCCGATGTACATGGTTATAGGGGTCAAACCCGCGTATGTACGCGGTTATCAGGTAAAAAACTGCGTATATCATTTTTCATATAGTTTTAGGGATGATCAAGGAAACATCAAAGGATAAAAGATGGTCCATGGGGTCTAAAGAGTCTGTAGTAGGAAAGGGGAAGGCCATACAAAGTGTGATTCACCTAGAGTGGTGAAATCTGCTATAACAGATGCCCCCTAATGTGTGAGGTTAGAGGGGTCATACGATGGCCGAAATAAATTATAAGTCCATCCCAAAAGTGGAGTGATGAAGGAACCCAAATGGAAGACCAGCCACCCAATCAGTATAGTACAATAATACAACTCTGCATATAACTGCAAGTACATATAGCAGTCCTGGATACATAAGAGTACAATGGCCATGAATAGGCATAATACATTATATCACATATGTGGTCATCGCCATGTACAATATACATAGATCAGAATCTCCATGATGAAGATATACAAAGGACCATGATCTCCAAAATGGCTAAAGATATATAATAGATCAAGATCTCCATAGTGGCTGGAAATATCTGACATACACTGGAATGAAGTCATGAGAGTTGAAATCTCATGAACACTGGCACGATCAAGGAGGTAGCATATAAGAGATGCCACCATTCTGGAAGGTCTTCAACACAAACCGCTACGAGTACATGTCCTACTATGCGAATAGAGGTATCGAGGTCGAACATAGTAGTCCATCATCTGATTACTGGTCATTGATGTATACCATTAACAGACGCGAGATTACCCACCGATAATGAAAATGGGAATCAAGGTACTAAAGTGCAAACTAACAAGTGTGAATAGATGTGTTGAGGTCAAACACTTGAGAGAATCCATCGATCAAAGGACATTGATGTATTCCCAAGAAACTATCGATGGCGAGAGAACCTGCCACTGATGACTGCAAGTCTCAAGGCACTCAAAAGGACTCTAGATTCCAATCCCAGAATAAATGATCTGAAGTCAATGGGATGAAATCCACTGGAAGGAGGCAATTAAGGCATCCCCCATCATCCAACACGAGGTACTCAGCAAGGCTATATAATGTGGAAGGACTCGATCATAAGGTGAACGAACCAGTAACTGTACCGGGAATGGCCGACATGCAAAGTCAAGATAACTGAGGAATGGCCGACATAGGTTTCAAATTCCTTCGAAAAAGAGCATAACGGTGTATGGTCACTGAATGAAGGCAACATAGACTCGATATACAAACTGGGACATCTCTGTGACACAGGAGGCATCAACAGAGGCTCCATAGGGACTGGAAGCTTAACCAGTCAATGGAGATAAACTCAGATAAACGAGTACAGCTCCTAAAGTCAAACTATAACCCAACCAATGGATGTGATATACAGTGATCTGTTCGAAGGCGACATGACTCGATAGCTACCAAAGATAACATCTTTCCTTGTCCGGCTTTTTGGTTTTTTAATTTTTTTTTGGACTTTTTCAGTTATTTGAAAAGCTTGAAAAAAGAATAAACTAGCTTTATAGTTACAAACTAGGAGGAGAAGAGTGTCATCAGGGAAAACAAACTAGTTCCAAGCAGTGGAACATACCTATGCTCAATGCAAGGATACATGTGTAGGATATCGACACTCGGGGGGGAATCCCCTCCTGGTAAAAAGGGAATCGAGCTGCGAAGGATATAAAAAATGGCTCTGCATGGCTAGAAATGAGACAAGCTCGGGCTATATGGCTGAAACACAATGTCAGGGGAGCCGGCATAAAGCTCAATAAGGCAAGAAAAGCTCATGATAATGCATTCACAACTTGACATAGGGGGAGTCCGGAGGGAAACAGGCCAACATAAGATCAAGAGGAGTATGAGGCTCTTGCGAAATGTCATGGCAGTACTACATAACAAACTCCCACACCCTAAATGAGAAAACGTCGGCATCGGCACCAAATGCAAATAAGGAGCTAACTAGGGTACCCATGTAAGGTGAAGCTCTACCACTCACATCATACCACTTCTAAAGCAGCAAGAAGGTTCCATGACATAATAGAGTGGGTTCGTACCTAAGCTCATGGTGACATGGTCATAAGGTCATGCAAAATGCAAAGGGTGGTGAACCTAACCTATATTCCAGTGTAGACGTTATACTGGAGATCATTACGAACGGGTCAATCCAATGGCTGAAACGGCACTAAAAATGGTCTTCTACATCACAAATTATGTCAGAAACGGTCCAAAATGGTTAGAAACTATCAAAACTATAGGAAAGGGGGTAAAACTTTTCAAATATTTGAAATTTTTTCTATAAATAGTAAAAAATATAAATCATTTGAAACTTTTACCCATTGGAGCTCTGATTTTCAACTGCAAATTCCAGGAGATCCAGCCGGTGGAATTCACAACCATTTCTTCCAGGTAGTTACTCATGCTCTCCTCATGCATTTTAATATAATTTTTGTTGATTTTCATGGTGAAATGAGGTAGTTTAGGCCATCTCTACATGAGTGCTGCGGCCCACGTGGATATCGAAGCTTTTTCTGTGTATAGGGCTATCTATATGCAGAAAAGAGGCTAGAAACTACATACATACGCGGTTGTTTGCAAAACAGTCGCGTATGACACCGCACAAGTGAATTTATAAGAATCTAATGGGCAATGTGGCAATTTCTCTTGTAGGATGGTGCTAGAATGGAGAGAGCATGAGCATGGTGAAGTAGAGGAATCTGTAAGGGGCTGACTCTGATGGCTCAACAAGCTCTTTGAGCATGCGGACTCTACAAGTTTTGGTGTCTTGGTGGTTTGAGGGCCAAACCAACACTGCTAGAGATGCTGGTAGACTATTGGGATCCAGACTCAGAGTCCTTCCGGATAGATGGGATGTCTCTCACCATAGAGGTGGAAGACATATACTTTATCACAGGTCTATCTAGACGAGGGGAGGTGGTGAACCTTCACTCCCGAGGTGGGCCAGGCGATGGGCTTACTATCGATGAGTACGTAGCTGTGTACTGCTACCCAGATACTGAGAAGGTGGGAAGTCAAGTCCCCACCAATGCTATACAGGTGTTGGGCCTAAAGGCCATACTACTGACGCTGGGCAGGATAGCAGACTTAGCCTCACTCCATCAGGCCTTGCGGCCACTGATGTTCTATGTGGTGGAGTGTATGAGACCGGCCATATACGACTGGAGTACTACACTACTGAGCAACATGAAACACCAGCTCAGTGAGTGTAAGGCAGGCAGGATACAGAACTTCGGGTTCAGCAGCATATTGAGCACGTTTTTCTTCAAGCGTGTTCCAGGATTGAGCCCTAGAGTGGACGTTCCTCTCCACGGGGCTCGAGATCCGGCCCAACGGCGTTGGGAAGATTCTATGCGCAGACTGGGGGGTGGTAGGGTGGCCAACCCTTATCCAGGTAGCTTCTTTAGATGGTGGTGACGACAGATTGTTGCCATATATGACTACCCCTATGGAGGGATATATTTCCGGGGGGATCTGGACATGCCATTGCCACCAGGATCGGCATATGGAGAGATAGGTACTGAATCTCGAATCTCACTCTTTTTAAAAATTTTTTGAGTTATTTAATTTTTTTGTATTTTCTTAATTATTTGGAATCAAAAAGACATGTTTTTGCGCGACAACACATAGTGACATCTACCATTCATGTGCAGATGTGGGACCACAGCGACCAGATGGCTTCCCACGTCATAGACGGAGGGGAAGAGGGGATGACATCACAGGTGTGGATGTGGAGAAAACGCTCCAGAGCATTCATACCAACTTCGTGCGACTGACTCATAGGGTTCCCATGGCGCAAGTCGAGGATTTGCCTGAGGCCATGCAGCGACAGGTGGTGGGCATGCCATGCACATGCGTGCATTTATTCTGGAGACTAGCTAGAGCCGTAGTGACGTATCATGATCACAACCCTCCTCCTCCACAGGATTAGATACCTGGGAGTGTATATGTTTTGTACGACCGTGTATTATATGATGGAAGCTTTGAAAGCTCCACTTTTGTATATGACACTATGTATTACCACATTTTTTATATATAAAATGTTTTATGGTGATCGGTTTATTTATTTACATGTGTAAAAATGTTTTTGATTAATTTATTATGAATGAAACAAACGCCAATCTAACACGTAGTTAGCATATGAGTCAGCAACTTGATTATCATTTCTTGGAATGTGTATAAATGTGATACTGTCAAATTGTCATTCTAACAATCTCACACGTAAGAATCTTCTCAATAACGTCGGATCTCTAACATGGTACAAACCATTGAGCTGTGACACTGCTAACTCCGAATCAAGACGTACCTCAAGAGAGAGAACGCCATGTGAAATGGCATCCCGTAGAAGCTCGATAACGGCACTATATTCAGCAACATTGTTGGAAGATGGCCATAGACATACACCTCCTGAATACAGTACCTAACCCATAGGAGTATAAATCACCCAAGTAGCAGAGGCTGAGTGCTGAGTGTGATGGCTTGCACCATCCGTGAATCCTATGAAGGTGGAAGATTCCATTGACATCTGCCAAAAGAAATGGAAACTAATCACAAACTCGATCACGATAAGAAAAAGACCTAACTTTGCAAAGCTGTACAATAATATACAACAAGCAGCCTTGGCTAAAGATCATGCATAGTATTTTTTGAGGTAGAGCCCATTTCTAGGCTCCACCAAAGCTGTGCCTTTGTAATCAACTAACTTATAGGAACCCTTCTCTAAGACACGCTTGACCACATAAGGACCACGCCACATAGGATTAAATTTCCCTGCCCCCAAGGGTTCTTTCGATTGATCCCACAAAAGGACCAAGTCTCCTTCACTAAACACTCTTGGATGGACAGAATTGTCATATTGGACCTTAACGTGACGTTTATTAACCTCTAGAGCCACCAAGGAATCTCGACGCTGCTCATCAAGTTCCTCGAGGTCGACCAAACGCTCCTCCAAAGGTGAAGTGTCTAGTAAGAGTTCCACAGCTAGCTTCAACGAAGGAATCTCGCATTCAACCAGCAATATCGACTCCACTCCATGCACAAGCTGATATGGAGAAAAACCAGTGGCAGTCTTAACCACGGTTCGATATGCCCACAAAGTAGGGTATAACATAATATGCCAATTCGTCTTGCTCTGTGCGATGGTTCGTTGGAGAATGGACTTAAGTGATTTATTCACTGCTTCAACCTGTCCATTCACTTGGGGGTAGTAAGAAGAGGAGTGCTCTTGCTTATCCCCTAACTTGGATGCCAACTCTTCCATCATATGGTTCTGAAAGTGCGAGCCATGGTCAGTGACAAGCTCTTTCGGAATCCCGAACCGAGTAATGATTTGGTTGAATACGAAGTGAGCGGCTGTCTCACCGTCGTATTTTACTGTAGGCATTGCCTCAGTCCATTTCGTGAAATAATCCACAGCCACTATAATATGATGGTGCCCGCCAGCTGAAGCTGGGATGCAATACATAAAATCGAGCCCCCACTTGGTGAAGGGACTGGCGGTGATAATGGGATGTAACAGGGCAGGCTTCGAACGCATATTTCGTGCAAACACCTGGCAAGGGTGGCACCTCTTGACCGTATCAACACAATCTTTAAATATTGACGTCCAGAAATAACCCGCTCTCAAAATATTTTGAGCTATAGAAAGCCCATATAAATGACCACCACACGCCCCTCCGTGGCAATCATTCAACACAACCTCAGCCTCCTCATGATTTAAACAATGTCATAAAATGGAATCTACCCCACGACGGTACAAAGTATTGTCCACTATAAGGTAGTTCTTAGAGACGTGACGTAATCGTCGTCGTTCATCTCGCGAGAGGTGAGTAGGGGTCCTCTGTGTTTGCAGATATACTATGATATCTCCATACCATGGGTCAAATGTTGAGATTAAGAATATGTGTTCATCAACAAACGTATCTTCACAAACCAACTCCCCGTCCTCGCTCGGGAAATCCGATATAAGCTCTGCAAAAATTAACGACTTCTTCGACTTTGCTGAAACAAATTCGAGATTGAACTCTTGCAAAATGACAATCCATTTATTATACTTTCCCCCAATCATCCTTCATGTGAGGACAAACTGAAACGGATTGACATGGACCACAACCGAGGTCTGGAAAAGGAGAATATAATGTCTCAAACACTGAACCGCATGTATGGTCGCTAAAGCAAGCTTCTCGACATGAGAATAACGAATCTCTGCGTCAATAAGGTTTCAGCTCAGATAATATATGACATGCTCTTGGAGCTCCTCATCCTCCTGAACCAACACCATACCAATCGTCTCTAAAGACCTGGCCACATATAATAGGAAATCACGGCTATAATCCGGAGGACTAATCACCGGGGCCGATGCTAGGGCTCGCTTAAGTGCATCGAAGGACTCCTGGGCTCGCTCATCCCATTCAAAGGGAGTATCCTTCTTCAAGAGACGCATGAAGCCTCTAGTCAAATTGGAAAAGTTAACCACAAATCCTCGTAAGAAGTTTTCCATACCTTGCAAACACTGAAGATGAAGAATGTTCTTCGGGGGAGACAACTGAAGTATTGCCTCAACCTTTAAGGGATCGACTCTTATGCCCTCCTTTGAAATGATGAATCCTAGTAAATGACCTGACTTCATGCAAAAGATGCACTTATGAGGATTTAATCGAACCGAATAGTGTCGGAATCTTTCAAATACCAATCTCAAGTGATAGGGATGACGCATTCTCATACGAGAATGAGCAGCGAGTTCATCCAAAAATAATTCAATAATAGACTTGAGATCGTGCAAAATCAAGGTCATCGCCCGCTGAAATGTAGCTCCGACGTTTTTCAGGCCAAAAGGCATTTTTCGATACGCAAATGTTCCCCAAGGACAAATAAATGCAGTCTTGTGTTGGTCCTCAGGTTTAATCTGGATCTGATTATACCCGGAAAAGCCATCCATAAAGGAGAACACCTCGCTAGCCGCACACTCATCCAAAATATGATCTATAAATGGTGTGGGGAAGTTATCCTTAGGACAGGCACGATTCAAATCACAGAAATCAATGCATATTCGGATCACTCCCTGCTTCTTATCCACCGGAACAAGGTTTGAAACCAACTCTGTCAAGGGAACAGGATAGATGAAACCAGCTTTCAACATCTTTTCTATCTCTGCCTTAATGGCGGGTGCTTTCCTAGGATTCACGGCGCGTAAACGTTGTCGAACAGGCTTAGCATTGGGGTAAGTCTTAATCTCATGTTTGACAATCCGAGGGTCAATACCTGGCATCTCATCATAAGACCAAGCAAAAATATCACAGAATTCCTTAAATAGCTCGGTATATTCGAGAACCTCAGCATGGGAACATTCTGCCCCAATATAGACATTCTCAATGGTGCCAGGATTTCGAGAGATGTTGATAGAAATCATGGAAGATATTTTTTCCATGTTCCCATCAACCATCTGACCAGGAGAGCTTAATGGAACCATGGGACTACCAACTCTCTGACTAAGAATCTCCCTATAATCCTCATGCTCCAAACGGTCAAGCGGTGGAAGGAAATATGATCTATGATGAAGTTCCTCCCATGGCGGCTCAATGCCCGACATAGCCTCGATGATCGCTTCATCTGAAGGGAAAACCATATCAAGGCAGTAATGGGCATGAGAAGATTGTACTGCCCATGCCGGCAGCACATAGGGGACTTGCTCTTCCATCCGCGAAGAGAAAGAACAAGGCTCTGCAACATTCTTAAGATTTTCTTGATAAGCTATCATGGTTGCAGGAAGTGGCACGTTGGTCTCGACAGGCTCACTCGAAATACTCAGTGTAGGAAGAATCCAAGGATCTTCCATATGAGTCGTGTGAAAAGACACTGAGGTCGTAGAAGTCGAAGCCTTATCGGAACAAGATCCTATCATGAGGACTGGCACAGGACAACTAAAGCTTCCCATGAGAGATGGATACATGCCTACACCCACACTCCCAGTTGCCAGCTGAGAGTGTTCAACGACCGGAACCGAAGCTCCCGAAGATGCAGTAGCAGGGGAATTCTTGAATGTCATTTGATCAATCATTACAATCTTCCTGTTATGTGGAAAGCATACAACGTGAAACAAGGAAGAAGCAACGGCTTGCATACTATACATCCAGCTCCTACCTAGCAAGAGATTGTAGTCGAGGGGCGCATCAACCACCTCAACCTCTATCGCAATGGTCTTCCCCCCCAAACGGACTTTAAGGGATGGAATGATGCCGTGCAGCCTAAAAGATCTCCCATCAAAATCAGTTAACATAGTCACTGGTTTCGACAACTCAGGAGAACCAAGACCCTTCCAACAGGACAAAGACATCACAGATGCAGCAGTGCCCTCGTCAATCACAGTGCGCTTGACGATCATATTAAGACATTCTACATGTACCAAAAGCGACACATAGTAGGGAAAGTGAGGCTGATGTCCTGCGGTTTCAAATTTGATCACTGAGGAAGAATCATCACCATTCACACCAAGAGAAGAAAGCAAATCCTTCCTTTGCGAAGGACAACTCTGAAGCACTTCCAATGCAGACATCGCACAAGGAGTATGGCCCAAATCCTCGACAAATGAATAATTCTGGGCGGCTCGGGCATTTGGATTATGCCCTGAGCGCTTAAGTACCCCCTTAGGAATGCGAGGTGCAGCCTCAAGTTTATCCGCAGGTTTCTCAATGCGCAAAGGGGTTCCTAGTGGATCGGGTTGTTTTCCTGGGTTGGGTTGTGACGATCCATAATCTTTCGCATGAGTCACAACCTTGGCAGCACGGACCATGTTAATGCACACATGAGCACTAGTCTCTGGTGGATCATTCTCACTAGATTGCTCTTGGGACTTCGATTTCATATTCTGATTATGCGGTAAAGGGTTCGTTAGCACAGCTGGGCCTTTTGCTAAGAGTCTCGAAGCTTCATCAATTCGAGGGCACAAGTAAGTGAGGTGATCATCCTTACATAGCTTGCAAGGGAACTTAACCTTACGTTTCGCTTGCTTATCCCCACCAGCATTATGACCATTCTTGTCATTATTGGTAGCATTCTCATAAATATTCCCACCCTTTCGATTATTATTCTTACCCTTTTTTCTATTCCATCCGGGTTGCTGGTTACCCTTCTGGTCTGACGATTGCATAGAAAGTACATTCGCCGTTTGGGTGGGTTGAGACAAAGCCGTAGCTTGTCCCGAAGCAGACTGGTTGAGCGACAATTGACTAACTTGTTTTGCAAGCGAATCTGTAGGTTTCACACTTGCACAACCCACAATGCCATCGACATGTGGTCTAGGTTTGACCTTGGGATTGAAACTAGAACAAGGAGCGTTGGGAATAATCTCATACAACAAACCAGACTGAGCATAAATCAAGTCCAGTTCCTGCACCCTAAAGATTGATTGTTCCTCATTCTGCACTCCGGATGTGGAAACATCCTTCACGATATACGGCAATAAAGACTTGAGGAACCACTCGAGAAGGAACTCCAGCGGTATAAAATCTTTAATTAATATCTTCCATCTACGCCACTCCTGAATATGATCAGAAATATGGGTGGCTTTATCTTGCCGAAATGTCGACAAGAGTTCAGTACCAACGTCATAGCGCACTGGTAGCTGGAAGTGATTAAGAAAAGTCATCGCAAGATCGTCGAACAAGGTAAAATCTCCCTTTGGTAACTCTATATACCATTTCACAGTAGGCCCCGTGAGGGTGCATTGAAATAGTCACAAGCAGACTGAGTCCTGATGTAACAAATTCGAAGAGCACCAAAGGTGAAACATGGTAACATGTTCGCTCGGATCCTCTCCCGGTTTGCCTTCGAACTTAGGTATGTCCGAAGGAAGATTGGTAGGGATAGCCGGCCAAGCCAGGTCATGAGCCACGAGATCGTTCGTAAGTCTTGAAGGTTAAGCGTCGCGAGGAAAGGGATCCTAGGATGATGAGGTCGATGGACTGCTCCCGGGTTCACATAGGTTTGAGCACCACCATGGCCTTGGCCATAGTGTCCTCCTGCTGTCTGACCTGTATAGGGTGACGTGGAAGTACCATAGTAAGGTGGACCTTGAATAGTAGGAGCTACGAAGCCATAATTAGGAGAGTAAGCAAGTTGTTGATACCCACCTCCGTAAGGTGAAGAAACCTGTCCACACTGCGTCCCGTAATAAGGTCCATAGGTCATCGCATGCGATGTCCCATGGGACACTCTGTAGGTAGGAAGATAAGCTCCAGAAGGGGGAACATACACACTAGAAGTAGGTATATATGCCTCGGACGTAACAAGCTGACCACTATAAGCGTGAATATAGCCTCCCGAAGCAGCAGGTGGTATATGAACTTGAGACACAATCGGCCTAGTAACCGTAGTATGGACTTGACTCATAGCCATATATCGGCTCGAAGGACCACGTGAATAAGGTGGAGGATGTACATTTGAAGAACTTGGAACCGAGGATGAAGGAATCTAAGTAATAAGATATGTACTACCGCCTATCATCACTCGTCTCGGACCTGGTATCCTAATCGGATCGCTAACCATAGACCTAGGAGGGAGATGACATGTAGCTTCCACCACTGGGACGGAAGGTGAAATGTGACTAGTAATCCCAAACCTCTCCACAAGGTAAGGAATGGGATTGCCCCCAGGCATAGTGCTAGGCTCGAAGTCGGATTCGACATGAAATTTCAAATCGTGCATAGGAAAACCAGTCATAGCATAACTACCGTAGCTAGTACTGGCAGGTTCAAAGTGAGTCTCGGCATCTTCCAGCATTCCATACCGGTAATGTGTCAACGGGGAATCATCCCTAGGGTGAGTAGGTCTATCATGCAAAGATCCTATCTGGGAAATCACAGGACCGAACTCAGCTAGGTCAGGTGAAGGATCATATGTAGGAGTAAATTCCCCATCGTCAACACGAATGGGAGGAGGTGGCTAAGGAATAGTCTCTTAATGGTCCTCCATGGTGTGTGAATCAGTGTGTGACATAGTCCGCCTGGACTGTCTAGGTCTCTCTCCCAAAGGAGGAGGAGAAGTAGAAGGTGGAAATCCTACTAACCGACGAGAATGGCGCGGAACTGCACTCGAATCCACAATGACTCAACAAAAATCAAAGACTCTCTATTTAAGTAAACCCTAGGACAACTAGGGTGCATAGAGCAATCACTAATAAAATCTAAATCCAAATGCAAGAAAACAAGGGCTGGATAAGTGAGCTCCTGAATGAAGCAGGTATGTCTCGCCTAGGAGAGGCCTGAGACTCCCATACACAACAAGCAGAGGTACGTAACCAATTATTGTGGCCCTCAGCTTCAACGCGTAAAGCGACTGTGCTGTCCGACCCCAATCTGGCCGGGACACCTGCAGAATAACCTCTACAAGTACCCCCTCGATATCCTAGGTAAGGTCACTAAGGTCACCTCAATATAATCAAAGCTCAGGCATACAATCGTAGGCGGGATTGACCGTATGGGCAGGGTAGCAAAGCCCGAAACTCTCGAAAGAGCCCCCAGATATGAATACAATCCTGGAAATATCTCCGGTGCTACTCAGTTATGACTAGGGGTCATCCCAATCAATAACCACTCACACTGCCTCGTGCTTACCTCCCGTTTGAGAGGAGCATCCTGAGAACGATGGTTATACCAATGATTTCACACACTCCCTGGACAGACACCTAGATGTTGTTGTTTAGTGATCTTGGAGAATTGACTTACAATGAACTATTCCAAGATCCTAAAACCTAAGCTTGTTGGTGCACCCTAGAAAAGAAAAGAGTGTAATTCATTTTAATTAGCGTTGATTTTAGTTGTCTTTATTACTCAAAAATAGGATATGGTCGTGCAACTAGTGGTGTTATGACGCAACATGAAGTAAAATGCACACCGTAACAATCAATGCAAATGCATTGTGTCCATGTAAACAAGGTATGCTACTACGTGAAATGCACAATTCTTCTTCAAATGATGAATGCAAATTTTCCTATATGAAGTCCTAACTAGTACTCCAAAGCAAATCTAGATCTAGTGCAAGTACAATGCAAAGTGCAAAATGCAATGCATGATGATAAGCAAATGTGTTTGGATTTTTTGAAAATATAAGAGATGTAAAAATCAAAAGAATGATTATACCACCCCCAGACTCTGCAAGCACACATAAACAGCATCCAAGCAAAGCACTAAGGTAAAAGAACTCTAATGCACTAATCTCAAACAAAAAATCGAAAATGCCATGACAAGAACTTTCCTAAAAAAAAAAATTTAGGCTAAAAAAAAAAACGTTTCCGGTCAGAAACAGAGGTCAAAACAGACTTAGGCAGTGTCAAAGGAGACTTAGCAACTAACGGCATTCACCCAGCAACCAATTAAATTCCACAAAAAGGGAAAAATCCAGGGTATACGCGACTGTTTGCAGTAAAACCACGTGTATACGCAGAAATCACAGAGAAACCGCATGTATACGCGACTGTAAATCAAAAACCCACGTACAGGAAGAAAAGGTGCATAAAACAAGGAAAATAGACATGCTGAGACAAACTTCACTCCAATCAGACTCTACCAGGCATACATGCCCCCATACCCGACACAGAAACAAGAGAGAAAGAGCAATTCAAATACATTGAATGCCGAGAAAATCACCCCCAAAGGAAAACTACTAGGAACTCCCCAACAGAGTCACCAATTCTATTACGGAGAGAAATTCCTATGGCTTGGGGTACCACAACAGATAGCTTTGACTCCAAAAATCAATCTTTTCCAATATGCAATAGAAATAAAATGTCTAACACTAAAGGATCAGACCTCGTACCTTATTCCGGATGGTTGAAGTAGATCCTCGTTGAGCTTTCCAATCTTCAGCTTGAATTGATATACTACTTCCTCAACAACAAGTAAACAATACAAGCATACTATATATCATGGTGTTAGATCTATTCTAACATATATAATCAATAATGTAAAATCATTTGACATATTCCAATGGATACAATATTCAATCAAATACACATCATTGGACAGGAAAAGATAGTTCTTATTAATACAAATTAGAGATTACAATATAGATACAACCTCTGACGGCACGTCTGCGAACCGGAGAAACTGAATCCCCCACTTGGGCCTCCACCACCTCAATCCTCCATCTCTCGATAGAAAGCTCACTAGAAAAAGGAAATCTTGGGAAGAACACAATAGTTCTCCAAGGGACAAAGGGATGCAGACTCAAGTACAAATTCTGGAAACAATGGACTATAGTTTCTTTGCTTTCAATATCTCTATATGCCTTCAATGTACCAAGGGGTTCTTTATATAGCTTCACAAGGGATAATGAAGGGTCAAATCCGAGCGATCTCAAGGCATATGGAAGGCTAGGAGTCGAATGAGTCAGATTCATGTCAAGGAAAACTCCAAAAGGATTTGGATTATACACACATCCTGATGTACATGGTTATAGGGGTCAAACCCGCGTATGTATGCGGTTATCGGGTAAAAAGCCGCGTATATAATTTTTCATATAGTTTTAGGGATGATCAAGGAAACGTCAAAGGATAAAAGATGGTCCATGGGGTCTAAAGAGTCTGCAGCAGGATAGGGGAAGGCCATACAAAGTGTGATTCACCTAGAGTGGTGAAATCCGCTATAACACACACAGCAAGAAACTAAAACTAACTATCTAACCTATCCCTAGGGAGCAAGATAATCATTCATCAATGAGTAATGTATTTTGTGCATGCATTAAGAAAAATCACAGATAGTTGTTACTTATTTCAAAACACATAAACATTAATAGATAGATGAACAACAAGATAGCTCATTGTTTATGAAAAACCTTCATTACTCATAGTGGAAATTTCATAGAATAAACTAGAGAGCATTCATAACAAGAACATAGGTTCAAAGAGTTAGAATGATCTCATAGTTAATGGACAATAGCTGAAAACAAAATAGTTCACATTCAACAAATCCATAGCACAGCATTTGAACATTCCACCCAGCTTTCTCCAACAGGCAACTTGTAATTATCTATTGCAAAAGGAAATAGTTCTTCTTACAACATGTTCTCACAAATCTATCTGGGAAAAAGTCCTATATTCCCTCTAACACTCCTATATTTATACAAAACAGAAAAACCCTTGGGTTTCCCTCCCCGGGTGACCTTTGGGCTCCCCCAACCATTTAATCTCATAATTTTGTCCTTTTGTGAGTGCTCATGATTCATACAATGCGTTACATTTTAGATTAAGACTTATGAGTACTTCATAAAAAGGAACCAACTCGGTAACTGATGAACCTTTTCCCAAGCCTGGGCCTTTGTTGCTATCGATTCTACTTTGTCTTTTATATATGTCTTCTTTGAAGCAGCAATCATCAACTAGGTCTAAAAAATCCTCTAGGTCTGTCTGCAATTAAAAAAATCATCATCAATCCAAACTGCATTCAAGATCATCTAACTTTCAATAAAACGTAAACCATACCATCAATAAAAATAAGCATCAAAAGTGTAGCCCGATACTACGTTTTCATCACGGAAACCCTAACTTGATAAAAAATAGAGAACTTTCGTCACCCATGAAATATGGTAAAAGCTCAGAAAAAAGGCGGGAAATCCTTACCAGCGGGAAAAACTAAGAATCGGACTGACAAACTCCTCATCGGCTAACGAACACTTATATGTCGAATGGTTAGTTCACTAAGGTGCCACAGCGGCATAAACCATATAGACTAAGGGTTCCATAGTCAACATAAAACATTGGCAGTTGGCAACTCTAGAGCTAAAGATCGGAGCTCATAACCAGTAAACATTGACGAGATAGTTTACTAGAAAACTGCAACGACGGAAAGTGGAGGGACAACGGGTTCCGCAACCAAAGGCTCAATATTGCCTCCATGTCGGCAACACAAAAGACTACCACTCCGATCAATCATCAACACCGCTCTGATGGCAAAAACAAAAAACAAGAATAATGAAAGCAATAAACCACAGAAACAGCAATGGTAAGAACTAATCCGTCAGAACATTTGCCATATGCCCTCCAAAACGATGGCGACTTAGAACACTACTGCCCCAATTCACTGTTCAACCCACTTTCGATAGCGATGAAGGAAAACAAAAACAAAGCGTTAAGTGTTCAAAAAACATTTGGCTGGGCAGCGTTAAAGTTAGTTTGTTTCACCTCCGAAACAACGACGGCGAAGAGAACTAAAGCTCCAACTCAAACATAAATAGACTTCCGATAGTGATGAAGGAGATCATTCAAACCAGAAGGACATCATTTTCAAACCAAACTTGAAATTCCACAGTCAAAGTATTGGCCGACAGAAAGTAGTTTTCCGAAAAACACGAAAGCAATTGACCTCAATTCAACTTCAAACAATCCAAATTTGTAGCAGAGGGACAAAACAAAGTTCAGTAATCCAAAAAATCCCATGCAAGATAAATCAATAAGGAGGGTCCAAAATTTTAAAAATTTGGAAAGATAGTTGCAACTGCAACAATTGGCGACTATTTGGTGAACCGAGATCTCTGGACAATTTCTTCCTTAATTAACTGACTGTTTGATAATACAACCAACATGTTGAATTCTTCTAAATGTCTGGATTTCCCAAATGGAAAATGTATGTACTTTTAATCATTGATGATAGTCCAATTTAGGAAAATGGAAACCAGTATTTCAAAGTCAAGATAACTTTTTTGAGACCAGGAATATGAGTTTCATTTTTTACCTCTATCTTTGGGTAGCTATCAGTCACTAGACACCACAGGATTGTAACATATGGTAAACAAAAATATTCATTTGTTCCTAATTCCCATGCCATTTTGCACTTTTTGTGCTTTTGGACCTTTTTGTCCTTTTTGAGTCCTCCTGCATGCCTTTCTTTCTGAATTTTATTTCAGGCTCCTCTATCCATAGTGTCCTTTTGTGTGAGAGATGTATTTAATTTTCAGCTCATGGACGGAGAAGAACTTTGGCTATTTTGTACTCATTTGGTTTAGTATTTTGTTTTGATACATATTGCTTTCTTAGGAGTTTTTTGACTCTTATTTGCCTTTTGGATTTCAAATCTTGACATGGGATCGTTTATATATAATATACTGTTTACCTTGCTTCCTTTCCATGGGTCTTTTGCTGTCATCCCCTAGGACATTTTTAAATGTGAGATGGATGGAGCCTCGAAATAGTATTCCAGACCTTTTGATCTTGAGTTAATTTACAAGGATTAAGTAGGACTTCAATGTGTTCATAGCCATTTAGGAAAACTGCTAAACTAGAAGAGATTCTTTCAGATAAAACAACAGTACACGGTCTTATAATCAAGGATTTTGGTTAATCCATAATTTTGATGCTCTCCATGCAACCAAAAGTTTGCTTCTTTTATTTAAAACAATCAACATTTAACTAAAAACAAAAAGTAAATAAAAAATAAACAACCAAATCAATTTATTTATGTACAAGATAATCAAGAAATAAAAATTGAGAACTAAACCACTAACTGGTCAGTTCTCTGCCCACCCCTGTGAATCTGACAACTTGTAGGTTGAGGGGCTAGGATTGAATGAAAAGGTCTACCCATTATCTAATCCTATTGTATTTGAATAAAAAACTACATCTACTATTTTACAATCAATCTCACCAGCCCATGAAAATCGAAGGAGATCAGGCTGGGTGTCTGTTGTACTGCTAGCATCTTCCATTTGGTAGTTTCCCGGTTCTAGTTCAATTAGATAATTTCCCAACATAGAATTCACTGGTTCATTCTTACCCTCCAACTGAGTAACATTGTGCTGCATGTGGGTCTCTCTCAATACATTTATTTGATTAGGACTTCCTTTATAAGGCAGCCACAGATGTGACCAATCTGACGCGAAATACCCATTTAGCTTTGCTGACCAGTCTCGATTCAAAAGAATTCCATAAACAACAGGTATGTCTGCTACCACAATATCAATGTACTGACATATATTTTCATTGGCAGATAATCGAATCAGAACATCTTCCATTTCCCCGACTACTTTCACACTGGTCGTGTCTAACTGAGTAACTTGCCAAGTAGTTGGTTTAGGTTGTCCATTGATCTTTTTACAGATTGAAAGTGGCATAACATTGACTGCTGATCCTGATTCTACTAAACAATTGTGCACCTTATGATTTAAAATCTCAAAAGTCAGGAGGAATGGTGGGGTTTTAAACCTAGCCTTACCTCCAACACTTGCTTCAACAATTTCTTCAATAGGTTGGTTGTTAGTGGGAAGCTCTTCCTCTGGTACTTCAAGTGCTTTTAACAACTTTCCTTTCTGTTGAGGTATGTCGTACCCCATCTCAGGTGCTATAAGATTTTCCTTGGCGTTATCATATTTGTCTTCAACAGGTTTAACAGGCATGTTGACCTGTTTCGGATCTTGACTAGTAATGGTAAATTCAGGTATTTTTTCAGCTATGTTGTTCTTCTATATTTTCTTCATATTGTCTTGAAATTTATTAATCTTTGGAAGTATTGAATTGTCTTTATTTAACAAACCTTGGCTTCTTGTTGTCACGTTTTTTTCTGATATTTCTTCCTGTTTCAGTGAACTTTCATCTTCTGTATCAAAAAGTGAGACATGGTCCCATAAAACCAAAGCATCATCCTCTTGTTTTTCTGTGGATTTATTACCCTTTTCTTCCTCATCATCAGCTTCTGTTAGTTTAGAGTCCAATAGCTAATTCATTACTAATGTCATTGAATTTATCGATTGAGGGAAACTCTTTTCAGAATGGGGCTATTGATGAAAGGTGCACAAGTTATCCATACCTACCTCTGTTAAATTCATTGATGCAGGACTATGTGGAGGAGGTCTAGATTGATTGTTGTCTTCTCTCCTTTTACAGTAAGGCTTATAAGATTTATGAGCTCCCTTTTCCTTTTCCAAATCTATTATGTTGTTAGATAGTTTCTGCATCATTTTCAACATTCCTTCAAAGTCATGTGACTGCTCCTCCTTAGGCTTAGACAGTAATAAGGCTTTCTTACCAAAAACAATTTCTCCCGACTGCTCAGGATAATCTTCTATGCTCTCTTTTTCAACTTATACTCTCTCAACTTCTTCATAAGTTTGTGACAACGTAGGTTTGACTTGCATATTGGAAAACATGGCCAAGTCAGGCCCTAAAGCTGAAGTATAGTATTCGATCAGAACCTTATCAGACGGTTTATCAGTTGTAGAAAAATTCTTAAGATAAGCAACAAACCTTTGGGTGAAACTATGCACTTTTTCTTTTCTTTCTTTCTTTAAAGCGCAAAACCCTTTCATTAGAGCTACATGAATTTTTTGGGCTACATATTTACTTTTGAATATCCTTTCAAATGTGTCCCAATCTGGGATTGAGTTTGCAGGCAGAGAAAAATACCATGAGGCTGCTGCTCCTTTCAGGGTATGTGGAAACAATCTGCAGACTACATCTTCATGTTCTCCAGCCCTTAGTCCTTTTATAGCCAAGTATAAGCTTTGCAAATGATCATATACTAAAATATTTTCACTTGGGTCAAACTTGGGCAAATTTTTCTCAAAAGCTTGAGGTAAGTCATGCAAAGGAGGTTCCAGGTTTAAAGGTGACCTAGCCTTCCAAGCAGGTGGTGGATTTGGTGGGTTGGGTGGCTGATTTGCGTTTATATTAGCCATGAGTCTGGGTGGAGAATGAGGTGGTGAATGAATAGGATTATGAATAGGTGAACAATAAGGTGTATCTGGGCCCACTTGATTCAAGGGCTGAACAAATTCCTGTAAGGCTATTTCTACCAGTTCTTCAAAATCTCCAACCAACACTGCGTCTTCCAATATAGGACGGTCTTTCTTCTTATATTCTCTTCTGTGTAAGGCAGGGATAATCGGTAATCCTCCAATCTTCTTCGGATAAGCCCTATTAAATCTTCTCAGATCATCAACTACTTCATTATTGACAAAATACAAATGCTCTTTACCCTTCTCTTCAGGAATTGGATTGGGAAACAAACTGCTTTCAGAACTGTCACCGGTGGAATAATCTCAAGAAAATTGGTTTTCTCATCTAGCCATGCATTGAATTCCCTCCTTCTAGCGCCAAAAACTGTTGAGGCCTGAAAAATCGTAGGTAAGAACAGTTAGGGATTCTCCCAGTAAACGTTCCCAACTAGCCCGTTACTATTTGGTATGGGGAATCCGTGCAGTTTACGATCTAGTTACCATAGGTCAAGTAACAAAAAATTTTTTTTTACCGATTACGGCCCGGTCCACCGTGTATATTTTTAGTTTTTCGAATTTAAGTATGATATGCAAGTGCCTATCTAAAAATGCAGATTGATAGAGCATACGAGGAGCGGTCACAATGTGATGCACAGGTTCTTACCTCTCGTCTTAACTCTCTCACATCTAAATCACACACAGCAAGAAACTAAAACTAATTATCTGACCTATCCCTAGGGAGCAAGATTATCATTCATTAATGAGTAATGTATTTTGTTCATGCATTAAGAAAAATAACAGATAGTTGTTACTTATTTCAAAATACATAAACATTAATAGATAGATGAACAACAAGATAGCTCATTGTTTATGAAAAACCTTCAATACTCATAGTGGAAATTTCATAGAATAAACTAGAGAGCATTCATAACAAGAACATAGGTTCAAAGAGTTAGAACGATCTCACAGTTAATGGACAACAAATGAAAACGAAATAGTTCACATTCAACAAACCCATAGCACAGCATTTGAACATTCTACCCAGGTTTCTCCAATAGGCAACTTGTAATTATCTATTGCAAAAGAAAATAGTTCTTATTACAACGTGTTCTCACAAAACTATTTGGGAAAAAGTCTTGTATTCCCTCTAACTCTCCTATATTTATACAAAACAAAAAAACCTTTGGGTTTCCCTACTTGGGTGACCTTTGGGCTCCCCCAACCGTTTAATCTCACAATTTTGTCCTTTTGTGAGTGCTCATGATTCATACAATGCGTTACATTTCATATTAATACTTATGAGTACTTCATAAAAAGGAACTAGCTCGGTAACTGATGAACCTTTTCCCAAGCCTAGGCCTTTGCTGCTATTGATTCTACTTTGTCTTTTATATATGTCTTCTTTGAAGCAGCAATCATCAACTAGGTCTGAAAAATCCTCTAGGTCTGTTTGCAATTAAAAAAAACTCATCATTAATCCAAACTGCATTCAAGATCATCTAATTTTCAATAAAATTTAAACCATACTATCAATAAAAATAAGCATTAAAAGTGAAGCCAGGTACTGCATTTTCATCGCGAAAACCCTAACTTGATAAAAAATAGAGAACTTTCATTGCCCATGAAATATGGTAAAAGCTCACAAAAAAGGCGAGAAATCCTTACCGACGGGAAAAACTAAGCATTGGACTGACAAACTCCTCATCAGCGAACAGAACAATTACACGTTGGATGGTTATTTCACTAAGCCGCCGCAGCGGCGGAAATTATATAGACTAAGGAACACATATTTCATTAAATTTGGAAATATTCTATTACAAGGACTTCATACATATTGAGTTTTTAATACATATTCTATTAAATCTAGAAAAATCAACTCAAAGAACTATTCCATTAAATTTGGAAGAATTAATCCAATGAGCTATTTTCTCAATTAATATTTTTTACTTATTTCAAGTAAAACTTAAGTATTCAACCATTCAAAAGAAAATATTACATCTCAATTAGAACAAGATGGGTTAGTTCTAGAATTTAAAACTTCCTCTAGATTGAGCTCTTTCAAAATGAGGAAAGTCATAGTCTTTGAATCCTTACATAATTTCTATTAATATTATTTATAGTTTGTATTAAATGTTAAGTTGATTAAATTATTTTATGGCATAATACCAACATTGCATTTGTTATTACAATAATTATAAACATTGTCATAGTAATTATTTTTGTCTTTGTTGAGTATGTTGTTTTATTTTTTGAAGTTGCCACCACTCATTATCAAAACAAGAAAATATTTTATGACTTTAAAGTCTAAGTTTTACCCTTGTAATGATTAAAATAAATTATGAATTAAAATAGCAACATAATTTATTATTGTTGTTGTTGGTAGTGGTAGTGTATTAAAAACTAAGTTGATGAATGTTTACTTTATGAATAATAGATTAACGTGAGAAATTTCTTACCTATAAATTTATTTAATGATATTGATGTTAGTAAAGCCTCCCTTATGTATTAATATTAATTATTTTAACAATCAAAATCAATTATGAACTAGAATAGCATTAGTGCGGTACAATTTGTTTTTTTTCATATACAAGAGGAAAGGGGGAAACCAATTGAGCTAATTATTGCAAGTGTTCATTATTTATTTATGAAATATTTGAACAATGTGTTTAATTGAAAAAAAACATATTTATATTGAAAATATAGATATCTTACAATATTTATACTATCATTAATATTTTATATCATCTATTAATTTATGTTAGGGCACGGAGGAATCGAACCACCATCGTCTTGCTTGTAATGCAGGTGCTCTTCCATTGAGCTAGCACCCTTTACAACATGAGGGGAGAGGGACTATGTTAACACCTAGATTACACATTTATAATCCTCTGTGACAAATCAAAATGAAGAAAGTTTTAGACTTTGATTCTTTCAAAATGATGAAATTCTTAGACTTTGATTCCTTACATAATTTCTATTAATCTTACCTATAGTTTGAATTAAATGGTAAGTTGATTCAGTTTACGTAATGACATTAATATTGTATGTGTTACTATGATAAAGCAATCGAATTATAATTTGATATGGTAACTAGTACATTGTTGGTGTTGAGTTCCTATACTAGTAGAAGGTTGGCACAATTTTAGAATGACCCGTTTAAAAACTATTTAATGACAGAATACAAATGTGTTTGTTACTGTAGCAATTTTAATTCTCAACATAACAAGTAATATTGTATGTGTTGAGTACCATGTTGTAATATATTAGAAGGTTGAAAACATTTTACAAGTGACAAGAAAAACTATTATATATTAAGTGTTACTATGCTAAGTTTATTATTTTAACGATCAAAATCAATTATACGTTAGAATAGAAATATAATTTATTTATACTACTATTATTTATATTTTCTAATATAAGTTAAGATCAATGATTATATCACGAAAAATAGATTGTAGAAGATTTTTTACATTTTATTATTAAAGTAATTTAATGACATTAGTAATCAATGTGTGTTGCTATTATTATCTTCGAATTTCATTTAATTGAAATTATGTTAACTAACATGTCTAGGTTGAGTTACCATACTAAGTCTATTTTTTTTTTGAGTAAGATGTTTTATTTTTGGAAGTTGGAAGCACTTGATAGTGGACAAGAGAAAATATTTTATGACTTAGAGTAAAATGGGTTTTATCTTAGTAATGACTAAAATAAATTATGAATTAGAGACATAATTTATTATTATTATTGTTGGTGGTGGTGTATTAAAAACTAAGTTGATGACTGTTGATTTTAAGAATAACATATTTATGTGAGAATTTTTACCTATAAATGTATTTAATGATATACTTTGATTATCATTAATATTTATATTTAAGTATTAAAACAAAAGTCATCAATATTTGACTAGTGAATTATTAATAATTTGTGTAAGAAATTTCTTACATAATATAAAGTTATTTAACAACATATTAATATTGTGTTGTGACTATTATTAACTTATGTAGTATTAATATTAAATGTTAATACTTGGATATTGATTTTCGAGATTAAGCTATGTGAAAGCTTTTCAAACCATAATGAATTTTACATTGTTCCCCCGACGATCATGCATGGAGTTCCCACTTGGAATGTTGGTTTGAAAAACTCACTGACAACTTAATCCAAAAAATCATTCACAATGATGACAAACTATGAAATCCTACACTCTGAAAATGTTACTACTTTGTCTTTGTTGAGTATAAGATATTGCATTAGTACAAAGTTTGCACCACTTTAAACTCTACAGAAGAAAATATAATATTAATTAGAATGCAAAAGAGTATAACAATTAAATTTATATCAATTACAATAACAAATAATAGGGAAAAGTCACTTCAAACCTTATTGCAAGTGCCTTACATTTATTCATAGATGAAGTCTAGAAGATGTTTTAAGATTGATTATTGAATATGATTATGCACATTTGATATAGTGACATGTTGAGTTTTTGTAAAAAACAAATTGAAAAGTTAAAACTTGAATGGTGTTATCTAATTCACATAAAGTATCATCACATGAATTAACATAGAAGTTGAACCAAAATTTTCATATTAGTAAATAATATAAAATTCCTCAAAAAAAGGTTTGAAGAGAATATTTGATATACAACGAACACTGAAAAGTGTTTCTTCTAGTATATTAATAACTCGTTCAAAGAGAAAATTACATTCATGAATCATCTCCACCTAATCTCCTTATATTCAGTCAAACAAATCAATTACAACTTGTACACCACATTTATTTATATAGATCCAAGTCATGTGTCATCAAGGTTTGGTACCCAGTATTGTTCTCAAATTTTCCCTTGTATTTCACTGAATTAGGCTTCCATCAATCAACATTTACATGAAGAGTCTCACTTTCATCATTCTGGAAGATATATGAGGTGGATTTTTCCATCCAAATCATCTCTCCTTCATCCTCAATTCATGATCTAACTAGCAACATCTTTCCTTTCTCAACTTCAATCATAGGATTGAATCTTGGCCTTAGCTTGTTGCACATGGGTCCACCATATACTAGTTCATCTGTGACATTATCAAAATCTCCATCCATAATACTTATATTACATGCAGTGCATTATGATCTGCATTAAATCTCACATGGATTAAATTGTCTTTATGATGCAATGTATTTGACGATAATGTCTAACATGATGTTACTAATTAATGATTGATTTTTTGGATTAAGTTATGTGAAATATTTTCATTCCACAATGAGTTTTTCATGGATCCCGTAACAAGCATGGGTGGAGTGTCCACTCAAAACGTTGGTCTAAAAAACGTTCACACAATTTAATTGAGAAAATTAATCACAATGATGACAAACTGATAAAACCTGCACACTCAAAATGTTAATACTGTATTTATTGAGTATAAGTTAATATACTAGTACAAAGTTGGCACCAGTTTAAAGTCTAGACGAGAAAATATAATTATGAATTTGAATGCAACATAGTAGTACAATTAAATTTATATCAACTATAACAACGAATAATAGGGAAAATTAACTTCAAACCTTATTGCAAGTGCCTTACATTTAGTCACAAAGCAATTCTATAAGATGTTTTAACGTGCATTCACATAAAGTATCATCACATGAATTAACATTGACTTTGAACCAAAATTTTCATATATGTAGCAAATAATATAAAATTCCTCAAAAGGTAGCTTGAACAAAATATTTGATATACTACAAACATTGACAACTTTTTCTTCATGTATATTAATTAGTCATTCAAAAAGAAAAATTACATTCATGAATCATCTCCACCTAATCTCCTTATATTTTCTCAAGCAGATCAAGTACAGCTTGAGGATGAAGATTTCCACAATTAATCATAATAACAAAGAGAGTTTATGGAATTAAATTGTGTGTTGAAACATCCCTACGTTTCGAGTGGACACTCCACCAATCATCAAGGGAACAAAATGAAAAGTTCAAAGTGGTATTGAAGAGAGTGAGCAAAAGATAATAATAAATAAGGTAAGGGTTTTGTACATGCATTAATAAATATAATTATGCACAATTGATATAGTGAGATGTTGTGTTGATCTAAAAGACAAATTGAAAAGTTAAAATTTGAATGGTGTTATCTAATTCGTATAAAGTATCATCACATGATCTAACAATGAACTTGAAGTGAAATTTTCACATATGTAGTAAATAATATAAAATTCCTCAAAAAGTAGCTTGAAGAGTATTTATTATACTACAAACATTGAAAAAGTTTCTTCATGTATACTAAAAGTCATTCAAAAAGAAAAATTACATTCATGAATCATCTCCACCTAATATGCTTATATCCGCTCAAGTAGATCAAGTACAGCTTGTACACCAAATTTATTTATCTTGGTCTTCCTGCAATCTTCTTTGTTTGGAATCGATGCCCAAACTATGGTATTAATTGGAATAGATCCAAGTTCTGTGTCATCATGATTTGGTACCCAAAAGTGTTCTAAAAAATTTCCCTTCTATTTCCTTGTGCTAGGTTGCCACCAATCAATCTTTACATGAAGGGTCTCGTTGTCATCATCCTGAAAGATATCTGAGGTAGCTTTTGCCATCCAAATCATCTCTCCTTTATCCTCATTTCCTGATCTAACAAGAAACATATTTCATTTCTCAACATCAATTCTAGGATTGAATGTTGGCTTTGGCTTGTTTCACTTGGGTCCAACATATATCAGTTTATTTGTTACATTATCACAATCCCCATCCATAATACTTGATATTGCATGGAGTGCATTACCATCAATGTTAAAAATTTTCCTTGTCTTGGGCCAAAAATCATTAGAAGAAGAATCACTTTCATCCAAGGGTGTATGGTCATTATAGATTCCATCTAATGCATCAATAACATTTTTCCAATACTCTAGTTTTTTATTCCATTCCTTTCTGACAATTGGTGAATTCTCATTGCCAATAGTCTCTTTCCACATTTTTATGTATGATGTTATCCATTCCTTTAGTTCTTTTAAATAAACATCATTTCCTTTGGGATATAAGAAAGATGGCTTCCCTGTGGGCAATATAGGTTGACCTTCATCATCTATATTCCACAACTCAACTGGTTCTGACCACTCAATGTCTTTGATGGATTCTTTATACCTCATAACTGGAACATCATTGAGTACAAGAAATTGGAAGTATTGGACATTAAGATGTCCAACTAGTGCAATTTTTCCCCTCCTTGATGTACCCATTAAGAAAACTTTTGAAGTCATACACTTTGTCAATAAGTTTAGGTGGAAACACCTGTTTTTATTCTATTGTGCGATATGTATCCATCATCTCAGGTAAAGAATACATATCTTTACTTTTCAAGTTGGAAGACATTCTTCTATAGGTTCCATCTATGTTTTCATGGGTGTGCCCCACAAGCAAGAACCCAACCTCAATAGTGATGAAGACACCAAGTGTAGTTAATAGTGATAGAAACATGAAAACATAACTTTTCTTATTATCAGTAGCTGCATTGTCCAACTGTAACAATAAATGTGGAGGAAGAGGTTTAAAATCAAGATTTTGATTTTTTGAGCTTCCATTTAAAGATAGGAAAGCATCCTTGTACACTCTACATTTTGAGCAAATAGATTTTTGAAATAATGCATTTGAAACTGTGCTTCGTGAACTTCCACTCTCATAAAGAAAATCACCATACATATCAAGGTGTGGGTCTTCAAGGTCCCTCAAGCACTTTGCAAGAGATGTGATGGTAAAATGTGATCCCATGTGTACAGATGGTAGGGAGAAATGACCAAAACCTCCTGTGCTATGCCCATGTGTTAGCATACCTGTCAATGACAAACCCAAGTTTGTTCCTGCAACAGATTTTGATTTTACACCTAATTCCTTTTCACCTAACATTTCACCCACAACCATGTCATACTCACGAACATTAACTATGATCCCTTTGGCAATGCACATGCTTGTTCTCATGCATTCATGTGTAAGAAAAACCTTTTTACATGTGAATGTAAGCCTATCTTGGGGAGTATTTATTAGATGATCATGACAATGAGTTTCCAAATCTCATAAGATCCTAATGTACCCCCTAGTGTATTCTCAAATACTGTTGGATGTGGCAAGAGAGCATCATGTTTTAACACCTTCTCAATGTTAACCACTATGGGTCATTTATTTACCATCCTTCCATGCACCTTATGACCAATATTTGTATTGAATATGGAACTTTCACCCACCTTCACTCCACATTGTGAAAGATCTACCTTGTCTCCAATAGAAAATGCAGAAGAGGCATTTGCACCTATACAACAAATTAAACAAACTTAGTATTTGCTCAAAAAAACAAGCAATGTACTATAAAAAACTCTTAACATGTGCTTCAAGATTTTGATTTACCTTTGTTATGCCTCAAATCTATGATCTTCCATGGATGTAAGTCCCCTTCATCAACATCTTCCACAATCAAATGTGGTTCAATGACATCAATTATCAAAACCATATTTGAATTACATTAAGCATTTCTCCACCATAATGAGTTGTAGTCTCTGTAGATTCAATCCTTCCTAGTCCAATAACTTGACCATTAATTAGGAGGTCAACATAGTCCCCTGTTGTCAAAATTATATTTTCCATTGTAACTCCTCCCAATTTTTGTAACACATTTGAATTGTAGTTTGTAATTAAGGTTAAACCATATGAAGTGTATGTTCAAAAAAGTAACATAGTTGCAATAATTCAAATCTAGCTGAAGTTAGATTTAGTCCTTAAATCATTGTATGATGAGTGAAATCTAATGTGTTAGCTTTCATAATGTAGTTTCCATCTAACACAACCACGTTGTCATCAATCATAAAATAGTTTTCTATCTAACACAACCACATTGTCATCAAATACATTACACCATGATGGAAATCTAGTTGGAGTTAGCGTTCCTCCAAACAAAATGGCACGATGAGTGAAAGCTCATGTGTGTTAGGTCAATACACCATGATGAAAATCTAGCTGGAATTAGTTTTCTATCTAACACAACCACATTGTCACATTGTACCGTGATGGAAATCTAGCTGAAGTTAGCTTTCAACCTTAAATCATTGCACGGTGAGTGAAATCTAATGTGTGTTAGCTTTCATAAAGTAGTTTTCCATTTAGCATAACCACATTGTCATCAATCAAAATGCACTATGTTGAAAATCTAGCTACAGTTAGCTTTCATTCTTAAAACGTTGCACAGTGAGTAAAAGCTAATGTGTGTTAGCTTTCGTTCTTAAAATGTTGCACAGTGAGTAATAGCTAATGTGTGTTAGCTTTCGTAAGGTAGTTTTCCATCTAACACAGCCACATTGTCATCAAATACAATACACCATGATGCAAATCTAGTTGGAGTTAGCTTTCCTTCTAAAAACTTGGCACAATGAGTGAAAGCTAATGTGTGTTAACTTTCATAAGGTAGTTTTTCATCTAACACAACCACATCATCATCGATCACATTGCACCGTGATGGAAATATAGCTGGAGTTAGCTTTCATCCTTAAATCATTGCATGGTGAATGAAATCTAATGCGTGCTAGCTTTCATAATGTAGTTTTCCATCTAGCACAACCACATTGTCCTCAATCACAATGCACCAGATTGAAATCTAGCTAGAGTTAGCTTTCGTTCTTAAAACATTGCATGGTGATTAAAGCTAATGTATGTTAGCTTTCATAAGGTATTTTTCCATCTAACACAGCCACATTGTTATCAAATACATCACACCATGATGGAAATCTAGCTGGAGTTAGTTTTCCTTCTAACAACATGGCACTATAAGGGAAAACTTATGTGTGTTACCTCATTACACCATGATAGAAATCTAGTTGGAGTTAGTTTTCCTTCTAACAACATGGCACTATAAGGGAAAACTTATGTGTGTTACCTCATTACACCATGATAGAAATCTAGTTGGAGTTATATTTCATTTTAACAACATGATACGTTGAGTGAAAGCTAATGTGTGTTAGCTTTCATAAGATAATTGTCCATGTAACACAACCACATTGTCATCAATCACATTGCACTGTGTTGGAAATCTAGCTGGAGTTAGCTTTCATCCTTAAATCATTGCACGGTGAGTGAAATTTAATGTGTGTAAGCTTTCATAGTGTATTTTTTTATCTAGCACAACCACATTATCATCAATCACAATGCACCATGATGGAAATCTAGCTGGAATTAGCTTTCATTCTTAAAACATTGCACAGTGAGTAAAGCTAATGTTTGTTAGCCTTCATAAGGTAGCTTTTCATCTAACACAGGCACAGTTTCATCAAATACATTACATCGTGATGGAATTATAGCTGGAGTTAGTTTTACTTCTAACAACATGGCACTATAAGGAAAAGTTTATGTGTGTTAGCTCAGTACACCATGATGGAAATCTAACTGGAGCTAGCTTTCCTTTTAACAGCATGGTACAATGAGTGAAAGCTAACATGTATTAACTTTCATAAGGTATTTTTCCATGTAACACAACCACATTGTCATCAATCACATTGCGTTGTGTTGGAAATCTCAATGAAGTTAGCTTTTATCCTTAAATCGTTGCATGGTGAGTAAAACCTAATGTGTGTAAGCTTTCATAGTGTAGTTTTTTATCTAGCACAATCACATTGTCATCAATCACAATGCACCATGATGGAAATCTAGTTGGAGTTAGTTTTCGTCCTTAAAACATTGCACGATGAGTAAAACCTAATGTTTGTTAGCTTTCATAAAGTAGTTATCTATCTAATACAACTACATTGTCATCAAATACATGACACGATGATGGAAATCTAGCTAAAGTTAGCTTTCCTTCTAACATGGCACTATGAGTGAAAGCTTATGTGTGTTAGTTCATTACACCATTATGAAAATATAGTTGGAGTTAGCTTTCTTTTTAACAACATGGTAGGATGAGTGAAAGATAATGTGTGTTAGCTTTTATAAGGTAGCTTTCTATCTAACACGATCACATTATCACATTGCACCGTGATGGAAATCTAGCTGGAGTGTGGCTGGAGTTAGCTTTCAATCTTAAATCATTGCACGGTGAGTGAAATTTGACGTGTGTTAGCTTTCAGAATGTATTTTTTCATTTAGCACAACCACGTTGTCATCAATCAAAATGCACCATGTTGGAAATCTAGATAGAGTTAGCTTTCATTCTTAAAACGTTACACGATGAGTAATAGGTAATTAGTGTTAGCTTTCATAAGGTAGTTTTCCATCTAACACAGCCACATTGTCATCAAATGCATTACACCAAGATGCAAATATAGCTAGAGTTAGCTTTCCTTCTAACAACATGGCACGATTAGTGAAAGTTAATGTGTGTTAGCTTTCATTAGGTAGTTTCCATCTAACACAACCACATCATCATCAATCACATTGCACCGTGATGGAAATCTAGCTGGAGTTATCTTTCATCCTTAAATCATTGCATGATAAGTGAAATCTAATGTGTGTTAGCTTTCATAATGTAGTTTTCCATCTAGCACAACCACATTGTCATCAATCACAATGCACCATAATGGAAATTTAGCTAGAGTTAGCTTTCGTTCTTAAAACATTGCACGGTCACTAAAGCTAATGTCTGTTAGCTTTAATAAGGTAGTTTTTCATCTAACACAGCCAAATTGTTATCAAATACATTACACCGTGGTGAAAATCTAGCCAGAGTTAGCTTTCCTTCTAACAGCATGGCACTATAAGAGAAAGCTTATGTGTGTTAGCTTATTACACCATGATGAAAATATAGCTGGAGTTAGCTTTTATTTTAACAACATGGCACAATGAGTGAAATCTAATGTGTATTAGCTTTCATAAGGTAGGTTTCCATGTAACACAACCACATTGTCATCAAGCACATTGCACTGTGTTGGAAATCTAGATGGAGTTACCTTTCATCCTTAAACCGTTGCACAATGAGTGCAATCTAATGTGTGTAAGCTTTCATAGTGTATTTTTCCATCAAGCACAACCACATTGTCATCAATCACAATGCACCATGATGGAAATCTAGCTGGAGTTAGCTTTCATTCTTAAAAATTTGCAAGGTGAATAAAGATATTATATCTTAGCCTTCATAAGGTAGTTTTCCATCTAATAGAGCCGCATTGTCATCAAACACATTACACCATGATGGAAATCTAGCTGGAGTTAGATTTCATTCTAACAACATGGCACTATAAGGAAAATCTTATGTGTGTTAGCTCATTACACCATGATGAAAATCTAGCTGGAGTTAGCTTTCCTTTTAACAACATGGCACAATGAGTGAAAGCTAATGTGTGTTAATTTTGATAAGGTATTTTTCTATGTAACAAAACCACATTGCCATCAATCACATTGCATTGTGTTGCAAATGTAGCTGAAGTTAGCTTTCATCCTTAAATCGTTGCACTGTGAGTGAAATCTAATGTGTGTAAGCTTTCATAGTATAGTTTTTCATCTAGCACAACCACATTGTCATCAATCACAATGCACCATGATGGTACTCTAGCTGTCGTTAGCATTCGTTCTTAAAACCTTGCATGGTGAGTAAAAGCTAATGTGTGTTATCTTTCATAAGGTAAATTTCCATGTAACACTGCCACATTGTCATCAAATACATTACACCATGATGGAAATCTGATTGGAGTTAGCTTTCCTTCTAACATGGCACTATGAGTGAAAGCTTATGTGTGTTAGCTCATTACACCATTACGAAAATATAGCTGGAGTTAGCTTTCTTTTTAACAACATGGCACGATGAGTGAAAGCTAATGTGTGTCAGCTTTCATTTGGTAGTTTTCCATCTAACACAACCACATTGTCAAATTGCACTGTGATGGAAATCTAGCTGGAGTTAGCTTTCAACCTTAAATCGTTGCACGGTGAGTGAAATATAATATGTGTTAGCTTTCATAATGTAGTTTTCCATTTAGCATAACCACATTGTAATCAATCAAAATGCACCATGTTGGAAATCTATCTAGAGTTAGCTTTTGTTTTTAAAACGTTGAACGGTGAGTAACAGCTAATGTGTGTTAGCTTTCATAAAGTAGTTTTCCATCTAACACAACCACATTGTCATCAAATGCATTACACCATGATGAAAATCTAGTTGGAGTTAGCTTTCCTTTTAACAACATGGCACGATGAGTGAAAGCTAATGTGTGTTAGCTTTCATAAGGTAGTTTTTCATCTAACACAACCACATCGTCATCGATCGCATTGCACCATGATGGAAATCTAACTGGAGTTAGCTTTCATCCTTAAATCATTGCATAGTGAGTGAAATCTAATGTGTGTTAGCATTCATAATTTAGTTTTCCATCTAGCACAACCACATTGTCATCAATCACAATGCACCATGATGGAGATCTAGCTAGAGTTAGCTTTCTTTCTTAAGACATTGCACGGTGAGTAAAGCTAATGTTTGTTAGCCTTCATAAGGTAGTTTTCCATCTAACATGCTCACATTGTCATCAAATACATTACAACATGATGAAAATCTAGCTGGATTTAGCTTTCCTTCTAACAACACGGCACTATAAGGAAAATCTTATATGTGTTAGCTCATTACACCATGATATAAATCTAGCTAGAGTTAGCTTTCATTTTAACAACATGGCACGATGAGTGAAATCTAATGTGTGTTAGTTTTCATAAGGTAGTTTTCCATGTAAACAACAACATTGTCATCAATCATATTGAGCCGTGTTGGAAATCTAGCTGAAGTTAGATTTCATCCTTAAATCGTTGCGCGGTGAATGAAATCTAATGTGTGTAAGCTTTCATAGTGTAGTTTTCCATCTAGCATGGCAACATTGTCATCAATCATAATGCACCATGATTAAAATCTAGCTGAAGTTAGATTTTGTTCTTAAAACATTGCACGATGAGTAAAAGCTAATGTGTGTTAGTTTTCATAAGGTAGCTTTCCATATAACACTACCACATTGTCATCAAATACATTAAACCATGATGGAAATCTAGCTGGAGTTAGCTTTCCTTCTAACATGGCACTACGAGTGAAAGCTTATGTGTGTTAGCTCGTTACACCATTATGAAAAGATTATGTGTGTTAGCTCTTTGAAATAGGGTGCAAAAATAATCTCATTGAATTCATGGTTTTGTTTTGGTCTCACTGCAATGGTATACAAGGTAAGAAACCTCAACATAATACTCTGCAAGTCCAACCTAAACTCCTACCACCAAAATGAATGACCAAAACCATCACATTAAACTTTGACATGTTGGCAATTATACCTTTCACAGTGGATGTGTGTGGATCCATCCGTATCTCACCAATATTCATCATTGTTTTGATGATGATTTTCATAGTCATCATCATGGCATCATCATCATTGTCATCATCCTTATCCTTTTCATTGTCATGGTAATGATAACGCTTGGAACTAAAACTAGTAGAATTAAACAGGTTTGGAGTCTAGCCAATTCTCATTCTAAATGAAGATTGCAAGCCAAGACAGAGGAAAAAAATGTTATAGAAACTAGATTCACTTACACAATATTCTATACTCACTGGAGTTGTTGTAATATATAATTCTCCTCCTTTAAAATAATCATTAAAACGTAGTCAAAGCCAATCCATCATTATATTTTTCTTGAAGTAGATTTTCCAGGGTCAATATGTGTTAAAAATTGTTTGTCAATTAGTGAAGAATTTATAGAGTTTAAGAAAATATTGGATAAGATTTATGTTGATAAAGAGTAGTGATTCTTTCTCATAATAATGTACACTCTACAACCTACAACCTTACATATTATCTAGTTTCATATCATCTCCCACCACTATCCACTATGACTATAGGGGATGAATTCCCCAACCGCTCTGTATTTTAGTTTAAGATAAAGTTTTGTATCTTAGTTGTGAGGATCAATCCTCGGTGATTAAAGAAAGATTGGAACTTAGAGCCCTAGATTCATGGTGAGGATGGTTGAATAATATGGTGGGAAATCTCTAAATGCTCAACACAAATCAAACTCACTCTACTAAGAAAATAACAATAATGGGTCAGAGATCCAATTAAAAAAAAATGTATTGTGGATAGGATTTTGGACTTACATCATTCACATGCCCTTTAAGGTTACGATGCGAAAGGACACCTAATCAAGCTCCTAATACCACAATACCTATATANATATGTATATATATATAGATATTGTTCTGGACAAGTTCTGTTTTGCGGTGAATCCAAATATTTTATTGATACTTAGAGCCTCGTTATGCATGCATACAATGCTCAGAATCTTGCTTTGCGATCACAACACCTGGAATTGTATAAAACATTTTGTGTTTTCATTATGGGATGTAGCTATGCCTTTCCACTAGTTAATGAAAATTCATATCAGTCATTCCAAGCACCCAAAGCAATGGAAAACAATTAAGATCTAATTGTATGGCCACCATTAGTTAGTATTCACAATGCATGCACTAGAAAAATAAAGGATGGCCATTAAGAGGGTATTGGAAATCGAGAGATTGATGAACAAATTAAAGGTTCACAAAGAAACTCAATCCTCTTCCTATTTGGTTTCCTTTTCCATTTCAATTTATGATAATTTATGATTCTTTAAATAGATTTTGGTTGTATACTAGACAACATAGTGTACATGGAAGTTATCCAATGATATGAAGTCCTTTTAGTGTAAATATTCCCTGAATTGTTCTATCCTTTAATATTTAGATATGGTTCTAGAGTAGTTAGTTCCTTTTCCATATATTAAATGAACTTCAAATTGATATAAGAAATGAGGCTTCTATGATGCATTATGCACTTCTTGTTTTTGTTCAACTTATGAGAAAGGTTGATAAATATGTTAATCCCTATGCTGGCCTTATCATTGGGATAATGAGATCCTCAACATTTCCAAACATACCAATCATGTTGTATGTTTTTAAGATTTTTAGCATCATAGATATCAACAGTCTGTTGTTATTTATTTCATTATTGATCCCTACAAATGATGTCTGAAGTACATGAATAATATTGGTGCTTCTATAAGTATTGTAGAGACTTCAAGAGTACTATCTCAATGGAATAGAAATTTCCTTATAGGAAGGAGATTGGTGGTTCGATTCATCCATACAATATCTAAAAAATCATTGAATATTTGTATATAAAATGACTAAATTAGTGACCAAACACTCAGAGATAAGTGGCCAAGAAATGGGAGATAAGAGACCATACAAATGACCAAATGACAATTTTGGTGGCTAATGTTTGGTCTATTCTCACCAAACATATGACTAGGTTAATTTCCAAACATATGACCAGATTAATGAACAAATATGTGACCAAATTAATTACCAACCAACAAGCTATAAATGACCACATTTTTGTCGCATGATAAGAGACCTAAAATTAGCCACCAACAATCACCAAAACAAAAGTGGTAATTAATAGGTGGATTTTGGTCATTTTTTGGTCACTTATCTCTCATTATATACTAGTAGACAGAAGAAGGCTCGAGCTTCCTCTTTTGAATAGTAGGAAGATCATATTTGGAAATGCACCTAGTATCAATGAGGGTAGTGGGGGTCAAAGAGTGACTGAAGTAGTGCGGGTCAAAGAGTGACTGATTGTGTTTCAAGACCATGATGTGGCAATTTGGACATAACATGATTTTTTGTTTCTAGGAACAAGATGACATTCTTTTATGTTTAGGCCATAGGTTTCAGTATGTACATTATGCACATGTCATTTTGTAAAAATGTATCATTGGACCATTTTTTATAGATACACAATATTAGCACATTATATAATCAATTCTTTATAGTTTAACTTGTGATTATTTTTATGTTTTACATTTATGGTTTAGTTTATTCGATATTCTTGAATAGTGTGTAATTTGACAACAATCATCATGGTTTATAGTATAGTAATTCATGATTGTGTGTCTTATGTTGTCTTACTGATGATGAGAAACAATATTGAGGTTATTGTAATCTTCTATATGATTTTCATGTATAAAATAAATTCTAGTCATCACAAGAGGAAAACATAGAATCACACAAGTGAAATATCTTTAATAACACCCCAAACATCGTCCCCTCGCCCCCTAATATTCATCCATATATGTCAATATGGGTATCCAATTTGATTGTCATTGGGAACCACCTTAGGCTTGATTTGAAATATTAGTTTACAGAAGAAAAAACCAAACGATATTTCATCACACTTCAACCCAACACACTAGGGAACCCAAAATAAAAGATACTAAGGATATGCCAATAAGTTTTTCCCTTAGGGGACACTTTTCTAATCATAAAAAATATCTAAAAGTCACTTTCTAACAACATACTTTACAATACTAAATATTCCCTATTCACTTTGAAGATGTTGGTCAAATTACTTCACAATTTCATTCATCCTTGACTTCATGTAAAATAAACAAGTCATATCTATTGGAAATTACGAAATCATGAAAGTAATGAAAGCTAAAAATAAAATCTAAAGTTAGTATTGGACAACTAGAAAATTCATATATATATATAAGAGTCAAGTACATGTACATACTGCAACTTTATCATAAATATGGTATAATTTTTTAAAATATCCAAAAAAAATTCTAGGGAAACCACAAAACACTATCCACCACCAAAGTGCTACAATAAGGAAGCATAAAAATACTAGGTCTTCCACTTTTTCATCATTGCAAGCACCAAGAATTCCCTCATTCATTAAGAATATAACAAATCCATGATCTTTCCTTACCCTTACATATTAAAATAACAAAGCTTCAAAATCATGTAAGGAATAAGCTTCAAAATACCACGATGACCTACACAGGTACATCCAAATAGTGATGGATTTCCTTGAGATCTCCTCAATAATGGACACTTATCGATATGTTGTCAAAATTGAGAAAGAATTCCAAAAACAAAACAAGCGAGAGTTTGGGTTTCCAAATCAAGCGCAACATAGGCCTAAAAAACATGGCCCTAATTAACAGAACAAAGGAAGGAGAAAATATAGCTAGAATCATGAAAACCAATCCAAACAACATACAAAGAAGGGTAACATGAAGTCAAAAAAGGATGATGGAAAGTGGTTTTAGGTCTACAAAATCTCGTGGCACAACTATTATGAATTCTGTTTGAAACAACCATTGTTAGTTGAGATGAAACCATCGAAGATAGACTCTAAATTAGACTCTGATTTGGAGAAATATTAAGGAAAGAGAATCATTGACATGGAACCCAACACCACAATCACAACTACAAAGATCCAACTAGAAGATCTAGAGAAACAAAAAGAGGAATACGAAGGGGAGAAACTCTTTCGCTCATATATGTGGGTGAAGGGTAATCTGCTATATCTAATCATTGATAGGGTATCTAGAAGAACATAGTCTCAATCAAGTTCATAAGGATATTTTATTTGATGACACCACCTCACCCCCAACCATACACCATCATTTCATTGAGCCAAGAGTGATACATCTATGTCAGTTAGCAATTTCACCTATCTTACGACATCAAGCCGTTCAAAGATGAGGTACTGTGTGATGTCACCCCACTTGAAGTTTGTGATTTTATTATAAGAAAATCATATATATGGAACTATCATGAGTTTTATGAGTTTAATCCCTATAGTTTCATTGCTACTTTGGGATGAAATCTCTACAAGGTACCCAAGGTAGTTCTTACTATTTCAATTTCCTTGATCTCTACAATGTAGCGTCGGAAGGTGATCTCTCAAATAAAAAAGCATGTTAGTTGATAGAATGTTATAAAAATAATTATGTCAATGGTGTTTCCTTTACAATCTCTATAGAGATGTGATACTCATAGAAAAAAGAAGGCTCAAGCTTCCTCTATCTTGAAGAGAAACAAGATCATATTTCCAGATGCACCTAGCATCGACAAGGGTAGTGGAGATCAATGAGTGACTCATTATGTCTCATGACCATGATGTGGAAATTTGGGCACAATTTGTTTTTTTATGTCTAGGGAACACTATTTCATTCCTTCGTGTTTAGGCCATAAGTTCCATTATGTACAATGGGAACAACATGTATATTTGTAAAAGTATTGTTGGACCATTTTTTTATAGATACACAATTTTAGCACGTGTATATAATAAATTATTTATAGTTTAGATTTTGATTATTTTTATGGTTTTAAGTTTATGATTAATTTTATTTAATCATGATGCGTATGTAATTTGACAACAATCATCATGGGTTATACTATAGTGTACATGATCATGCACCTTATGTTATCTTATTGATGATCAGTAGAAATATTGAGGGTATTGTAATCTTATCTAGGGTTTACATGTATAAAATAAGCCCTATTCATCACAAGTGAAAACCCTATCATCACACGAGAAATATCTCTAATAACACCCAAGACATATCTTCCCTCCCTAATATTCATCCACATATGTTAATGTGGATATCCAATTTGATTGTCAGTGTGAACCAATTTAGACTTGATTTGAAATATTAGTTTACAGAAATAAACACCAAAAAATATTTCATCACACTTCAACCCAACACACTAGAGAACCCAAAATAAAAGATACCAAGAATATGCCAATAATATTTGTCTCTTAGGAAAAAAAGTTCTAATCATAAACCAATTATATAGTTGAAATATTCAGTCATATGCAACAGATTGGAAAATTAAAAAATCGGAAAGGTGACTTAAGCTCAAATGAGTGATATATATAAAAAAATATAGAGTTTTATTAAATAATGTAACCAGAGAGGAATCAAAAATAAATTTTGTTTTGAACCCATAAACCCCCAATTATTGTCACTAATACAACATGCTAAATGTTTCCTTTTGCATTACTAGTTGTTTATATCTATCATACATTTGTGGGCGATATTTTTGTTGGTCAACCTTTTAAAGGAACAAAGATTAAAACCAATAGAAAGAAAGGTATTATCCATATTCATTTTAGTGCACTTTAGATTTGGTTATGAGATAAAGGAAAAGTTCCATCAAATTAATATTACTTATTGCGCCGAGAATGAATAATTCTACATCCCGGGGAGCGGGGGGAGTGTCCATTTGTTCCATACAAATTAAAAATAAATAAAAAATAAGAATGAATGGATTGATGTATTGTGGCATAGTTCTTAGAGGGAACTGTATGTCTGTCCCATAAAAATTAAAATTATAAATAAATAAAATTTCATGTATAAGTGTGGTGTAGCATAGTGGTGAGAGGTAAGTGTTCGTATGTCCCATAAAAAGAAAAAACACATGCATTAGTGTGTTGTAGCATAGTGGTGAGAGGGATCAGTGATGCAACTTATTGATGAAAGGTTTGCATATTTGATCCCTGTCAATGCTTTGTATAATCGTAGTTAAATGGGTTTATACTAGTTTATTATATGGAGGATTTTGAATCTCACCATATAGGACTGAAAGGTGGGTGGAAATACTGCAACTTAAAGCATTAATACAACTAATATTAGCGTCCATCAAGCTTGGTTGTAGGCTGTAGCACTAGAATAATTGCAAGAGTTAGTATGTTCGATGAACTAACATATGGATCACCTAATAAGAGTTGCATGTAGTATATCACCAAATGGGGATCCAAAGCCATTGATGAACTAAAATCCTAAATAAAAAAATAGGAACAAATTTACTCATTGTAAAACCATACAACATAGTATTTGGAAGACAAAGAGATATTGGATGATCCTTTTGAAGATCAATTGACAATGGAGTGAATGTCAAATGTCTAAGAAAAACTATTTTGGTGATATTAGTCAAAGGTAAATCCATTTCATTTTTTTAAATTTATAATAAGTAAATAAAATAATACTATATTATTTTTAAAATTAGTATAATCACACAAGATGGAGCTTTCACGTGAAGAAAACTTGAACCCACTATCACCAAATTATGAAAATATAGTAAATCCCAATTGGGAACTTACAAATAAAAATGTTGAAATTGATGTGGAGGATTCATTCTTTAAGAGGGTTAATAAATGATTTTAGAAACACTAGAGCCCTCATGTATTTTAGTTTCTGCATAATTAGAGATCATTATTTCCTCAATTGTTGATGTCTGAGGCCAATTATCTAATATTTTCAGTTATACGGCTAGTATGTTTGTCTATTAAAGGATGGGTTTAATTAGAAACTAGATCATAGATCTTAATATTTCAAAACAATATTTTTTTTCCTTGTTTATTTACCCTAGAATTGGAACACATCATCCAATGGAAAAGATATGTATTTGCATGGACTAGTGCACATTCCAACCTTTTATAGACCAATGTATGGATAGGTAGTTCATGGTGTTGGGAAAAACTCCTTGTAATAATAGGTAGGTTCCATTGTATTTTACTAAAACATTATTGGTTGAGATTGGTTTAGGTCTTCATATCAACTACTCCGACATTCATGAATTCCAAGGGGTGGGTCATTGTTATGCACAAAATCAAGAATCCAAGCATGACCCATTAATAATGCCTCCCCCTCTTAGGTGGAGGCATAACCATGTTTCCCAATATCCTCCCATTTCAAATAACATTTCACAATCCCAAACATCCATTTCCACTTACACTTGTATCTTACTAAAACATTCTACATTAATTTCATTTTCTTGTTAGGAGATATCTTTGAGTGATGGTGGAGGAGAAGTTGGGAATTATATCAATTTAAAAAAGGATAGGAAATATATTTCATACTTACCTAGTTCTTATCATCCTCATAGATGCTTAATATGTGGGAAAACTTGTTATGGGACGATCTAGGCTCATGCAGATGACCATTTCATGAAGGCGGTTAGGATAAAATCATCTCTTTTTACATTAGTGAATATATATCAGTGTCATCATTTTCTATATAATTATCTTCTATGTGTAGTTTCTATAGTTTGATAGAACACCTCCATTACCAATATATGTATCAGTTCCAGTTTCCTCAACTTGTGCAACAATTGTAGTAATATGTTTGTTTGTTTTTTCTCACACACAATTAGTGTTAAACCTTGAGTAATAGTAAATTATTTATCTTTCTAGGTATTTAAATACTTAAAATAAAACAAAATTATCACTGATAGCATATTGTGTTTAGTGATATCATTGTTCCATTTCCACACCTTGGCACATCTAGCAATCCATAGCCATCACCACCTACTGTGTACATATACTTCCCATCATATGCATCATGTGCAATGTTCAATTTAATTTTTATTTTTTATTTTAGATATTATATCTTATTTTGGATAATTTTCATGTCTTTGTATTGATATAAAATATTCAAATTTTATATGTATGCCTCCCATGTGCTCGATACATAGTGGATGCATCTATTCACCCTACACCAATCCACGTAGTTGTAAATCCCATTTCCCCCATTTCTTGATCCATTGTTGTAGCAACTAAAATTGTATCTATTTTAGTTACATCTATAGTGGTTTCATCTATGGTTGCTACTAGTACATTCAACCCATCCCCTAGTATTCCCTCATAGAATCATATCTAATTGAGTTCTCCATCTCCTAGTCCTTCTCCCTTAATTCCTAAGATAGTAATGGTGAGATATTTAATTAATGAAATTAGTATCCAACCTGAATGGTGTTGATTGTATGGTTTTCATGTCTTTTAATTAATTAGTTATTGCATTTTATTCAAGGAGGCATGGTTGAAAGGTTGGGCGAACAAAAGAGTCAATGTCCTCACAACTTGTTGTTTCATTTGCACCAAGTTTTTCAATATTAAAAGTGTGTTAATTGATCGAATGTTGCAAAAAAATCTTATATTAATGGTGTTTCATTTATAGTACCTAGATACAAGTACCACTCATAGACGAAACATGGATTGAGCTTCTTCTAGCATTAAGAGTAGGAAGATCATATTTGGAGATGCACCTAGTAGCGACGAGGGAAGTGGGGCTAAATGAGTGACTCATTATGTCTCACAACCATGACGTGGAATTTGGGCACAACATGTTTTTTGTGTATAGGGAACAAGATGTCATTCTTTCATTTTTAGGACATAGGTTCAATTATTTACATTAGGCACAACATGTCATTTTGTAAAATGTATAGTTGGACCATTTTTTTATAGATATATTATTTTATCACATGTACTATATAACTAATTATTTATAGTTTAACTTGTGGTTATTTTTATTGTTTAGTTTATTTAATATTCATGATGAATGTGTAATTTCACAATAATCGTCATAGTTTAAACTATAGTAGTTCATGATCATGTGTCTTATGTTTTCTTACTAATGATGAGTAGGCATATTGTGGCTATTGTAATATTCAATAGGGTTTACATGTATAAAATAAACCCTAGTCATCACAAGAGAAAAAATTATAATCACACTAGTAAAATCTCTATAAGAACACCCAAAACATCTCTCTCCCCCTAATATCCATCCATATATGTTAATGTTTGTATCCATATTTATTTTCACTGTGAACCACCTTAGGCTTGATTTGAAATATTAGTTTAAAGAAGCAAACACCAAACAATATTTCATCACACTTCAACCCAACACACCAGGGAACCCAAAATAAAAGATACCAAGTATATTCCAATAACTTCTCTCCCTTAGGGGACACTTTTCTAATCATAAACTAGATCTGAAGTTCACTTCATAACAACATACTTTATAATAGTAAATATTCTAGAATCTAGAATATTGGACAAAAGTAATTACTTTTTGTAATCTAGAATATCTTTAATTTCTATCTTTCCAATCTCTTAACGGTTTCATACTTGAATTATATAAAATAAAGAAGACATGTGTTGACAAAAGTAATTAAAGATCACATGTCTTCTTTATTCTAGATTACAAAAGTAATTAAAGATAGAAATAAAATCTACAATTCATATTGGACAACTAGAAAATTCATGTATCTGCATAAGAATGGAGTACATGTACACACCACAACTTTATCATAAAAATGGTATACATTTTTCAAAGTTTCCAAACTTTTATCTAGGGAAGCCACAAAAACACTATCCACCACCAAAGAGCTCAAATAAGGAAGTATCAAAACCCCATGTATTCCACTTTTTCATCATTACAAGCACCAAGATGTCCCTTGTTCATTAAGAATACAACAAATCCATGATATTTGCTTAGCCTTACATCTTAAAAGAACAAAGCTTCAAAATCATTCAAGGCATTAGCTTCAACATACCATAAGGATTTAGCTTCAAAATACCACAGTGGCATATACATGTGCATCCAAATAGAGATGGATTTCTTGGACATCTATCCAATGGGAGTATCTTATAGATATGTTGTTAAAAATGAGAAAAAATTCAGGAAAAGATTTAAGTGAGAGTTTGGGTTTGCAAATCAATCGTAGCATAGGCATGGAAAACGTGGCTCTAACTCATAGAGAAAAGGATGGAGAAAATATAGCTAGACTCATGGTAACCAATCCAAACAAAAAATAAATAAGGGGAACGAGAAGTCAAACAAGGACATTGGAAAGTGGTGTAAGTTCCACAAAACCCCTTGGCACAACACTAAAAAATATTGTTTGAAACAACCATTGTTGGTTGAGAAGAAACCCTCAAAGATAAACTCCGAATCAGAATATGATTTGGAGCAAGATAAATAAAATTGAATCATTGACATGAAAAACACCACCATTTCAACTTTAAATATCCAACTACAAGAGATATAGAAGCAGGAGGAGCAAGATGAAGGGGAGAAAATATTCCACTAATATATGTGGGTGAAGGGGACTCCATTTCATTTCATTATTGAAAAGGTTTACAAAAGAACCTGATATTGATCGAGTTCATTAGGAGATTGGATTTGATTATAGCACCTCAACCCCATCCATACACCATTAGTTTATTGATCCAAGTGTGAGACATCTACGCCAATCAATGTTGCCTATATTACGTCATCAAGCCCTTCAAATATGAGGTACTATGTGATGTTTCCCTAGTTTAATTTTGTGATGTTATTTTATGATAACAATATATGTAGAACTGTCACGATGTTTAGGAGTTTAAGCCCCATAGTGTAATTATTACTTTGAGTGGAAAAAACTACAAGGTACCCAAGGTAGTTTTGACTATTACAGTTTCCTTGATATTGTCAAAGTAGTGTCGGAAGGTAATCTCTCAAACTAGGAAGTGCATTAATTGATAGAATGTTGCAAAAAATGTTTATATCAAAGGTGTTTCCTTTACAATCTCTAGAGAGTAGTACTACTCATAGATAGAAGAAGGCTCATTGAGCTTACTCTATTTTGAAGAGTAGGAATATCATATTTGGAGATGTATCGAGCATCAACGAGGGTAGTGGGGGCAATGAGTGACTCATTATGTCTCACAACCATGCTGTGGCAATTTAAGCACAAAATCATTTCTTGTGTCTAGGTAACAAGATGTCATTATTTCATGTTTAGGCCATAGGTTCTATTATTTACATTGGGCACAACATGTAATTTTGTAAAAATGTACTGTTGGGCCAATTTTTTTTATAGATACACGGTTTTATCACATGTATATAATCAATTCTTTATAGTTAGCTTGTGATTATTTTTACAGTTTTAAGTTTATGGTTGAGTTTATTTGATCTTCATGATAAATGTGTAATTTGACAATAATCATCATGGTTTAGACTATAGTAGTTCATGATCATGTGTCTTATGTTGTCTTATTGATGATGAGTAGAAAAGGATTGGGCATTATAATCTTTTCTATGGTTTACTTTCATAAAATAAACCCCAGTCATCACAAGAGAAAACACTAGCATCGCATAGAAATCTCTCTAAGAACACCCAATACATCTCTCTTCACCCTTATCTTCATCCACATATGTTAATGCGGGTACCCAATTTGATTTTCATTATGAACTACCTTAGACTTGAATCAAAATATTAGTTTACAGAAGAAAACACCAAACAATATTTCATCACACTTCAACCCAACACACTAGAGAACCAAAAATAAAAGAGACCAAGGGTATGCCAATAATTTTTTCCCCTCAGGGAACTCTTTTCTAATCATAAACACGATCTAAAATTCACTTTATAACAATATACTTTACAATAGAGTAAATATTGCATGTTCTCTTTCAAGATGTTTGTCAAACCACTTAACAATTTTAGCCTTGACATATGTGAAATCAATAAGACATATGTGTTGGAAACTACCAAATTATTTAAACAATGAAAGATAAAAATAAAATCTACAATTAGTATTGGACAACTAAAAAATTCATATATATGTATAAGAATGAAGTGCATGTCCTTTGTAGTCACTAAACAAAGGATATAGCAAGGATAGATAGAATCATGAAAATTAGTTCAAATAAAAAACATAGAAGGGTAATAGGAAGTCAAAGTAGGGCATTGGAAAGTGTTGTTAGTTCCATAAAATACCCTGGTACAACGCCGACGAATGTCAATTGGAACAACCATTGTTGGGAGAGATGAAACTGTCAGAGCTAGATTATGGATTGGAATTTTATTTGTAGTAGTATAAAGGAAAGTGAATCCTTGAGGTGTCACCCAACGACACCACTGCAACTACAAATATCCAACCAAAAGATATAACAGAGTAAGAGGAGCAAGATTAAGGGGATCAACTCTTCCACTCATATATTTGTATGAAGGGGAATCCACTACATTTCATTGTTTTCAGGGTATAAAAAATAACCTAATATTGATCAAGGTCATTGAGAGATTGGATTTGATGAAAACACATCACCCCCAACTATACTCTATTGTTAGATTGAGCTAAGAGCGAGACATTTGTGTAAGTCAACAATTTCTCCTATCCTACGAAAACAAGCTCTTCAAATATGGGTACTATGTGATGTTTCCCCACTTGAATTTTGTGATGATCTACTAGGAAAACCATATATATGGAATTGCCATGATTTTTATGAGTTTAGGCCCCATAGTTTCATTGTTAATTTGGGAGGAAAAATATATAGGGTACCCATGGTAGTTTTGACTATTTTAGTTTCCTTGACCTCAATAAATCAATTTTAAAAGGTAATCTCTTAGATTAAGAAATTTATCTTCTTCATGGTTCAATTAGAATGTGGATAGAAGGTCAATGTGAATTCCATTTCCTCAGCATGATGTCTCTCTACACAATAGAATAAGGTGGAAACTATTATTTAAGAATACATAGATATATTTTCCTCATGTAAAGGGGTGGCTATACATTTCTAGGTCAAACACTCAATTTATTTGGTACCTTGTGATGTCACTACCTAATGGCCCAATGTAAATATGCTCTCTTCCAAAAATATTAGGGAAATAAAATTTTAGATTCAAGATCTCATCCAAAAGGTCCATATTCAACCAAGCTAATCACATTGTGGGAACCAAATTGTGTTGGTACATAATAATGATGGGACATGGTGACTTTACATTGCTTATAGAGATTTGAACAAGATCATTTTCAGGAATTGCTACCCAATCCCTTAGATTAATGATCTTCTTAATCAATTTAAAGATGTCAATTTATTTAACAATATTGATCTATAGTTAGGATACAACCATGTCCTGATTGAGTGAACCAATATATGGAAGACAACCTTCATGTCCAAAGAAATCCTTTTTCGAATTGTTCGTCTTGCATTTTGGCTTGACTAATTCTCTAGCAACATTCATGAGGATTATGGATGATATCTTTCATGGTTGTTCATAAATCCCTTCATGGTAATATATCTATATGACATCCTCATCTTCAAAATAACCTAGGTGTAACATTTTCAACACATTCAACAGGTCTTGAGCACCCTATAACAACATAAGTTTTATGCAAATTTTGAGAAATATTCATTCATCATGGAGAGAATTAAGTATCTAAGATACATCATGGATAAACACGGGGTGCATGCGGACCCATAAAATATGCAAATAATTCATGATTAATGAACCCCAAAGACTCTAATAGAGCTCTGCAACTTCTTGGGCCTCACCAACTTTTATAGATGATTCGTGTTGGGTTTCTCTTGTATTGCTTGTCCCTTGAGCCAAGTGACTAAGGTTGGATTCAAATCCAAGTTTGAATGGGTTGTGTTTAAAAAAAGCATTTCAAGATATGAAACTATGCCTCTACTTATCTCTAGTATTAAATCTTCAAGTCCCACAACAACCTTTTGAGATTGAGACATATGTCTTTGACTATGATATCAGTGCAGTCCTCACTCAACACGGGCATCTAGTGGCCTATTATAGCGATAGGATCCTTGATTATGTTCATTCATATCCCACATATGACAAGGAGATGTACTCCCAGATTATTGAGGATTTTGGCTAATGGAAACATTACATTTGATGGATGGAGAAAATTATCCACATTAATCACAATACCCTATAACTCATGTAGTTGTAGGAAAATTTACATAATTATCACCATCAAAAGTGGTCCATATACCTACAATAAGTTCACCTGAACATCAACTACAAGAAGGAAAGCACAGATCGAGTTGATAATAAACTCATATGACCTCTGATTGTTGCACTAACTACTATTCTCATCTCTTGCAGACACAAGACCTTAAGGTGGAAACAATTATAAAACAATGGCCCTAACTTTTCTATTACCTATCAAACATTGCACACATGAAGAAAAATATTAAAATTGAATCTTTAGGACAAATTTGTATTCCATATCAACCACCTCTATGTTCCTTTAGAAGAACTTAAGAATATGATCTTGAGGAAACATTAAAGTCGAGTAGTATGGAACTTCAATATAGAAAATATAGTGGCATTATTGGAAACGTACTTCCACTAGCCAAAGCTCAAACAAGATGTTGATAATTACATCATATTATGCACCGCTTGTGCCATCACCAAATACGCCATCAAGAATAATGGGTTGTACACTCCCTTTCCTACCCCAAATAGACGTTTTGAATCTATCTCCATGGATTGTGTCTCGATTTCCTTCAAACAAGCATGAAAACCACTGTTTACTTTTGGTTTTCGACTAGTCTCTAAGATGGAAATTTTAACTCCTTATAAGAATAGCATCACAGCAAAGGCCACTTCTAAGCTATTCTTTGAGGAATTTTGACCCACGCCCCCACCCCCCCCAAAATACCATTATTTTGTATCAAGGAAACAAATTCCTTATTACTTTCTAGTCTAGTCTATGCTCAAGAATGGACACCAAGCTGACCAAATCAAGTTCCTTCTTTCCTTGCATCCATTTTATCAATTTCAATTAAATATTGAAATATATTAAAGCNTTTCTATGGGGACTATACTATTCCACTCTAGTCCTTAGTGCCTCCAGTTGTTATATATATGGTTTCTTGTAAAAATAAATTGTAAAAGATTAGGGCTTGGCCGATCCCAATCTTTACATTTATTGTCTTTGCAAGTCCACCATATCCAACCACAACTCTTAACCAAATATAGTGTTGAAAGAGTTCATCTCATGGCCACTATGGTATATAATGTGCACAATGTGTTGATATATGTATGTAAACAAAATTTTATACATTCCCACAATCAATGTGGGATAGAGATATAAAGGGCATCAAAGGAAATATGAAGCCTAAATATTAATGTGCATCCAAAAGTAAAAAAATTGGGAGCTTGACGATAGGATCAACAACAATGTTTTATAGATGCATCGGGAGAGGCTTTAAGGGATTATCCTCCAGGCGCTCTAATCATTGATATTGTGATGGAGCATCATTCGTCAACGACCAAATCAAGTCTATGAGGCCTATACACATCCGTTGGAAATTTCATAGCTCAATTATGTTGCTCGGTTTTAGATATAGGTCTTGAGACCAATTCTCCACGTGTCCTTGAATGACTCTTTTATGCAAGTTAAAGCTCACCATAAAATCCAATCCAAGGCTCAAATTTATCTTTATGTGAATTTAATCTTACATTTAGTTGTAGTTTTTTTGTTATGAATGGGCATGCTTCTTTTCTGAGTGAATGAAGAGCTAGTTTGGTTCCGAGTGAGTGGTTCATTTGAAAGTTGGTTCCTTTGTATGGCCTTCCAATGGCTAGGGGACAACACTATAAATAAAAAAACAAAGGAAAAATGTCCCAACTGCACTTTGGGTTACTTCATTAGGGTCCATGGGCTCAAACCTTCCATAACCATTCATGATTTCTATATAGGTGATCTCTTTAGTAAACACTAGCCCCATGTTTTCTTTTATAGATTACTTATTTCAAAGAGAAAATTAAGCCATCACACTCAATTCCTTCTCCATGAGCTCAAAGCCTCAAAGTTGTAGCATGCAACATTGCAATGTGCATTGCCAAGTCAGGTGGTCACAAACATACTACCTTGCTTTCACATTTTTTGCAAAGCTAACTTTTGTCTCACATGGATATTGGAGTGAGGAGCATTCTACGTTGTGCGTCATATTTTACATTATTGTTGTATTATAAGAGGGTGTTCTATTTTATATTAGGAGGGCGAGCTGAAAGTCATCAGTCTAACTGTTGTTCCAAAATAGCATAGAGGTATTTCCTTAGTTGTGCCTCCTTGCATGAATGGTAGCTAAGCTAACAACCAAGTGATGCATGCATCCTTATCCCATGTGACTGTTGTTTCCCTCCTGCTTGCACGAGTCTAAAAATAACATTGAAGCCAACTTTTAGTTAACTATGTTTTGTTCTGGGTGTCACTTCTACTTTGTGCAATGAACTGTAAGTGCCACCTAGCTACACCCTCAACTCGTGCCTTTTAATCCTTTTTAAGGCGCCCTTTTCTACAAACTCACCATGATTGAGATTTTCTTCATAATGCTTTAATGCCTTTTCATCTTTGAGCTTTAACTGTGCATATATTTCACTAGGGCATGGTTTTGACATGTTTGTAAATTCCTCTCCTGACAGCCTTGAATTGTATCCCTGTATTTGTTGATTAGGATAATGAATAATTACTTGTCACTCTATTGTTTGTCCCTGGTAAAGTTGATAAAAATTTGATCAAGGTAATGTGCTCCATCTCTAGTCCACTCACAAGATGAATCCTACCAGTGCCCTCAACAAAGATGCCCTATGGGTCACATTGTTTTATCCAAATTCAAGAGTGAGCTTATCATGGTGTTGGAGTATCAGTTTGAAAAGTGTGTTGTAGTTTATCTCATTGTTTAAACAAAGAGAAATGCCATAATACATACAAGCTCAAACCAGCTTGGGACATGGAAACAAGTCTACTAAGTTACTAACATCTCGAAGGTGGCCTACAAATCTGGTTCAAACTAGAGAGAGTGATACATTAGTCATTTTGTTGACCTTGAAACCTGTCAACAGTTGTCACCTTGCTCAAAGATCTAATGAGAGGATTAGGCATGCCTTTGTTTGATCATATTGGGAATCAAGTGCCTTTGACCATTGTAAGCAATCAAGATTGATATTTTGCTGGAAAGGTAGCCTAGTAATCACATTTACATATAAACATTCACCACATATTCTGCTTCACCAATTTTTTTATGCAAAACCTTGGGAAAATAGCATATTCGTCCATACCATGGTGATCAGGGACATCTACAAGCTGATATCCTTAGCAAAAACCTGATTTGTAAGATGAAACATCTGCTCTTTTTGCACATATGACAAATCACCTAATGCTTGTATCTCTAGTTATAGAGTTTTATTAAACTCGGTTTTGCTCTATCTTGTGTATTGAGTTCTACATAGGGTATTGCTAAGCCAAAAAAACCTTGTGAACCAACTCAGGTTCATGTCATTGTAATTCTGTAAATCCATGTTCTTAACTACTGGTTGTAACTAATGATTATCACCATTCAATATGCAATGTTTGAGCATTGCATGTCTTTCTTCTTGTCTTTGTAACAACATAGGTGTGAATTTTTCCTTAAATGATAAAACATGACAAACTGCCATTAATAATGGACTTTGCAACTTAGAACTATGTCAAAAACTAACTTCATTTAAATTTGTGACAAAAAGCCTAAAAACTTGTGATACTGGCGTAGCTTCAACCATTTATGTGGAGAAATTCTTACCATCATTCCACGATAGGCATGTATGAAAAGGATTTGAAACTGACACATATTTTGACATATAAATGAGGATGGGGAGAGGGATATGTTTAGATATGTAAACTGACACATATTTAATTATTTGTTGCTCAGTTCCACTTGAAGAATTTTTTTTTGTGTCTAGGAATTTAGTTGTTTTAGAATTCTCCTGTGAAAATTGTACAATTACATGGAAGCAATATTAAACCTGTTGTGCTTATCCAAATTTAATTGGACTTGTCTTCAGCGAGATTTTGCACTAACATTGCACTGTTTCCTACTCCATTGCAATTAGGGAATATGCATAATCCTTATTTGGAATCAAAAATTCAGAAGATAGCATATTTAAAATAGGTTGTTGGAACAACACAGATCAGGGGGTTCATTGGCTGACAACATGGTGCCCTCAATTGAAAATAACAAACCTAAATACTAGACTCTTTTTCCAATTTAACTTTAGCAGCATCAACCTTAGAGTACTAGACTCTTTTAACTTTTTTAGGCATTCAGACATGGCAATAGTTATGAGACCTTGAAAGATTACAAATGATAAATCACTTAAAAAGGGGAAAATAAGGGCGGTGGATGAAATGGCTAGGCATAATGTCATGAAATGGATGAATTACCTTCTTAGTTCACTAGATTCTAACTCACCCTTTGGAATGACACACTTATCTAAGGCAGAATTATGACAACACCATGGTAAGCCTAAGAAATGACTACCAATTGTATGTGTTACGAGCAATGTTATTAGAACCAAACCACTGGTTGAACTGGCTGACCCTAGGAACCGGAACCAGACCAGAACCGAACAAAATCCAGAAAACAAACCGAATAAAAAAATCAGTTGAGCAAAAGTACATAAAACATTCATATTTTCAAAAAATACATATATATCCATGTGCATCCATGTGAATTCAAACCATCATACACAAATATGCAAAGTTTCTCATGTATATAGAAAGTAAGAGTGTATAAAACAAAAATATCATCGACTGCAAATACATATCTATAGAAAAGTACATCAACAAAGACTCAAAGAGGTTATAAATGGCCTCTAAAGTCAAAATATAAGCATATGACTGTAATCTAGACTCTAGAATCTACGGTCTAATGATTCTAATCATATATCAGAATTATCTGAGTCCTCATGCTCAAACTGAGAGTCATCATCTACATCCTCAACATGAGCATAGCTTGACTCCCCTAGGCCTAAAGGAACTTGTCTAACTGCAACATCAATGTTCACATCCTCTTGTTGTGGAAGAGAGCCCAAGTTTATCCATAATTAAATGTGCTTGATATGGAGGGTGGGAGCCTCCTTTTATAACATTAAAAGGGTCGTGGGTCAATTAAATAGCTCACACGAGGACCTTATTTTTTATTTTATTGAAATAATTTGAAATTAGCTATTTTGGGGGGTCCTTGGCATTTTTTGTACAGAACCGATTAGTTTTGTATGGAATTGGACGGTTTGGAGAAAACTGGGGGGTTTTGTACAAAACTAACCAGTTCAACTGTGAAACCAACCAATTTTGTATGGAACCTGCCAAAAACGGTTTGAGTGCAAGATTTGACTCGATGAAGCTTTTAAACCGGTTCAACCGGTGGGTTTCTTCAAAATTGGTTGGGTTCTGATAACATTGGTTACAAGCCATTACCCAAGCATAAAAGAAACATACCATGGTCAAATAAACATAAGGAAACATCCCAAGTTTCAATGAGGACAAGAAATATCACGTCACTAGTGCATCAAACAACATCTCTACTAGGTACATCCAAGGAACATGAACCATCTAAGAGTGCTAAAAGGATCTCTGACCAATGATCTATGGAACGTCACATATCTCATCTCAAGAACAATGTCTATGATATGATCACAGACCACAACTGATCAACATGTCACACCTTCTTATCAAGGGGTAACAAGGTGTAACACCGCCAAAAGTATTTCATACCAGCTGCTTATTTTTACTCTAAGAAAGCATGTCAACAAGTGTTTTTTAACCCTGTCTACATGATTCCTTTTATTTATAGGTGTATGTGGCCCCATAACTCATTCTCATATAAAATTACTAATTTTGTAACTGCCTCAAAGAGGAAGCGTAATATGCCCAATCCCAAACAGGTTTCAACATCTATACCAATTGACTCAAATGGAACAAGATGAAAAATGCAACATAAAAGACTCCAAAAGAACAAGAGTACTATACAAGTACTTTCTCAGAAATGACTGAGATTGTATTACAAGAATGAAGCTATATGCACAAGGTGAAAAGAGTGTCCTTTATAGAGAACTGATCCATCCTATTTGATTTCCATGTTACAAGATTGAAAGGGAATCTTACTACATCCGATAAAATGATTCCCACGAATAAGTTACAAAGCTAATTATAACTGACCTCAGCATTAAGTTCTAGCAAGAAAGGTTTTACTAATATAAAATAGAACACCCTCTTATAATATAGCAATAATGTAAAATATGATGCACAACATAGAATGCTCCTCACTCCAATATCAATGTGAGACAAAAGTTAGCTTTGCAAAAAATGTGAAAGAAAGGTAGTTTGTTTATGACCACCTGACTTGGAAATGCACATTGCAATGTTTCATACTACAACATTGAGGCTTTGAGCTCATGGAGAAGGTAACTTGTAATTCTCCACTGTTAGGGCCCTCTTAAGAGGCATAAATGTTATTTGATATAAAAATTACATTATACGTCTTCAATTGATATAATGCCTTAGAGAAAAAATGATATAGTTTCACAATTTCTTCAACATACCTTGCGTGTGATCATGGCAAGCGGGAAGTTCCAAGGGGTAATAGCACCAATAACACCTACAGGCTGTGTATGAACCAAGGTCCAAAACAACATCAGAAAAAGGAAAAAAAAACTTATTTTTGCAAAACGTGCACCTTTTATGACCCAATTTATTTGGGAGAAGTAAAGCTTAATAACTATTCATTTTGATTTCCAAATGTTTGAATAATAAAATTTGAAACAGAAAAATTAAGCTACAGAGCAATCCTTTATATATGTTAAACAAGAATTATTCTCATTCCAATTCCAATTCCAGTTCCTTTTCACAGATAGCAGTTGGATCCAACAAAGAGGGGCGACTGTGGAAATGCTACAGACCAAACAAGAAATTTTGATTCAATGTTTAAAGGTAGAAAAGGACAGTATGGTTAACCTTCACTCCTGAAAAAGGACCTTAAAACTGCTTCTATCACTTCCAAGAATAATTTTATATAGAACGTCATCAAAGGAACAAGAGGACCAAGCCACGACAGTACCAATTAGCTTGTGATACGTCAACATGAATACAGATCAGCTCACTAGATAAGGGATCGATTTGGTTACAGAAGAGATGACATTACTAAGCATTTAAGCACCAATCTTACCTCAATATGACCACAGTCTGAAACATAATGCATATTCTTCAAAGGTTTTCTGTTTTTATCCCATCTTGCCAATGCATATTTATTGCAATTTAGATATTCAGGTAACCCCACTACATGGAGGATTTTGACCTAGAAATACACCTGACTTGTGACTTTTGTACAACAATAAAATATTTATCTATCACACTGTACCAGACCAATCTTCAGCTGAAGTAACTTTTATATCTTTAGGAAAATCTATTGCGGCAGCTTAAAGGATGGCAATACTCAACCTCTTATAGGTCTATATCCAGTTTGTTTCAAGTGTCAGGGCACCATAGAGAAGAACTTGATAAAGATAATATTAAACTGTAAGCCAAAATGGGATTTGTGTATATTCATTTGCTGATCTGTTTATGTTCTTTTGGGTCTGTGATTGGCTCAATCAATTAAGAAAATAAATGTTAAGTCTTCAGCAAGTACCTAGGAATCTATCTGCATATTCATGTGCATTTGATGGATTTCCTTTACTTTTACCCAATAAGTAACTTTATATAACATGTTACACATGTTGAATGACCACTAACTTCATGTCAAAACCCAAACAATAGTTGTACAGTAAAATGGATTGGAAGAAACAAATGTTCATTGCAACAACATGGCCATGGTTATGCTTGATACCCTTTGGTTCCAAGCTAGCATCCACTTCTTGTTAAACATTTTGATATTCTTGAGCATTATGGCCTTTAATGGATAATGATTGCTAAGCCTTTAATGGACAATGATTGCTGAGTGTTGTAAAAGATATATTATTTTTGGCAATAAAGCTTCGACAAGGGGTCAACAGCATAAGCCCTAGGATACATAGCTTATGTGCAATTTGATGGTTATGATAATAATCAAAGAGAGAGTTTCTTTGAGCTAAATAGTTTGTAATTCTTTCCTTGGACCCTTATATTGTTATATGTTTTGTAATAAGAAATGCATCAAATTTAGACATGAACAAGTTAAGAATGTGGCCGAACATGATGTGCAACTATAAAAAGTTCAGGGTTTGATGGAAAAGGCACTTGTAGGTAGGTTCATGGGTAAATTTTTCAATAGAAAAATCCTAAAGAAGTGGTTTTTGGAACACTAGAAACCTATATATGTTATATTTCAGTATATAGTATAAATATTTGATGGATATTCAATTCCCCCTCCACCCCCCCTCAAAGGAACCACTAAAGGTGTTTCACCCGCCATCCTCCCTTCACCCACCAAAAGTGTTTAAGGAACTATGGGTGAAGTGGACTTTTTTCCAGCCCTTGTTGTCCTCGTTATTTATTTGTTCACGATCACTCTATCCTTTTCTACTTTGATTTGAATTTATTTGGTACATAGGCGAATGGTTGGCACATAAAAAATCCTATGAGATTTTTAATTGAATCCCATTACAATCCAACCAGAGCTCTATCCACCAACATTCCTTTGTGAATAGGAGTTGGTGTCGATGATGACAATGAGGGTGATGAAATAGGACAAGATACACTAAGTAGGCCTGGTATCTATACATTTTCTCTTTGGCAAAGACAACTGCTCATGGACAGAATTAGCAATGAAATCTATATAATTGAATAGTACATTAGGGTCTTTAGGCTTTGGATGGAACCCATCCATCATTCCCATCATACAAGCATCAATAAATTTGTCACTATCCCCTGCTAAAATAATAGACAAAGAAAATAGATTCTCACCTTGAGTTAGTTAGGGTATAGCCACAAATTTCTAGGTTTGGATGGAAATTTTTTTTCTAAAGTATTGAATCCATTGTCACCAAATTTCCTATCACCTAGTTCTGTAGCAAATTTCTCAAACTCCTGAAGATTTGAGGTCATCGAATTGCCAAATCCCATGAAATCATGAAAGCCACTATCAATGGATGGCATGCTTTGGTTATTATTTGCACCCTCGTCTGTGTTAACTACACTATCATGAAAAAATGTGGACCGCCTATCTATCTTCCATCCCCTGGCTGTCAAGATTGATGGTGAGAATCTTAGCAAGATCAATGAAGTATACCAGGTCTTTGTGCTAGCCAGTTGCATTTGAAGAAATAATTTCAAAGCCTCATCAGCGATGCCTTTAAGGACATACCCTGATATCATCACATCAATTGTAATCACTAATCAGGTTAGGATGAGCACTTTCTACTTCCATTCGATGAAAGAGATTTAAGGCCTTGTCACACTGCCAACTGTATGAATAGCCTGTAATAATCACACTCTACAACACCACATCTCTTTCAGTCATTCTATCAAACAGTTTGCATGCATCCTCTAAAATCCCACATTTGCATACATATCCGTGAGCGCGTTACCCAAACAAATCCTGGAGATCAAATCCCATTCTAAGAATAAGAATGTAACCATGTACCTTGATGCAAAATCCTGAATTTTAGACCTGTCTCTGCAATCTTGGAATTCTCGTCTCTATTGTCATGGTTTTAAATCAAAGTAATTCATTGATTTTATAAAAATTTGCAGGGTTGCTTTCTTTCATTTTTGAGAATGAGCATAAAACAAATTACCACCACAATTAACAACCAAGCCTTACTTCCAACAATGGTATACTTAAGCCTGAACGGATTTAGAAACTACTAAAGCAGAGATGGCTTCTTCTCACAAAATATCTTTGGCATGCTTGGGATCTACAACAACTTATATGAGGGAATAACATAATAGTGGAAAAGATGAAATGATTGGGGTGCATACCTATCTGTAGCATTCCATAGAATTAAGCCAACGCCTCTTGTTTATGTCCATATCTTGAAGAGGCTACAATTATGGCAGTCCATGCCACCACATCTTGATTGTGCATTTCATCAAACATTCGGTGAACATCAGCCAAACATCCTACCACGGCATACACAGTGACAAATTTAGGATTTTAGACATTATTCAAAACCCAAATCCTGAAAAATCCATATTTAATTTTAAACTTGATTCATAATATTGTTTAACCATTCCTTTGGCATGTGATCACTACAAAGATTTCATGATTTTTCAGCGTTGATCTGGACCTAAGTTTGTCGGTTCTCTGTTGTCATGATTCTCAGCTTGCAACGATTATGGGTTAAGGAGAATAAGCATCATATTTGAATTCTTCTCATATTTCAAGAATTTTTTGTCGTTTGTATAATGATATCAGTCGTTTGGATTAGTCCATTGGGTTTCTTGTTAATGAATATTTTGTGGTTCAATTGTACCTCAAGGACCTATTCATATTTTAAATGAAAAAATGACTGTTTCTTTATGAAGACACCTGGTTCATTCATAAAAAGATTAAAATATACTATTTGAGCTCACTCTATGCAGTTTGCAAGGAATATCTCCAACTATTTGATATCAAATCTTAACACCACTTGTATTTCTATTGCAAAGGTCATTTGGGTCATTTGGGAAGAGATAGGAACCCATCAAGCTAAGAAGAAACGCCCATCCTCTAGGAAACCATTGTTACCAGACCATTCAGAAGGTTTTATGCAATATTTTAGAAGCACATGCATCAATGAATAACTCTCAACTTAGGGAAGCCTCCAATGCTTGTATCATGGTGAAAAATGAAATGTCAAGGTGTAGATGCTTTATATGTGGAACTCCCTAGGCTAAGAAAATATAACTGGCAGCTAGCACATTCCCCAAGGCTAAGAAGACCTATTATGAGGATAGTCTAACTTGAAGGGGCCTCTCTATATATTTTAGTATGGTTATTTTTGGAGGACGCATGGATATAGCCCGTAAAAGAAGGACGTCCCACACAAGAGGACATTTGGAGGGATATCATGAGATATTTCACATGGTTCAAGGTATGTCTCACATATTTGGAGGCATGATAAATCATCTAATCGATTATTGGCATGATTTACAAAGAAAAGAGGAGGAACTCCACTTCATAAGTCAATGGCATTTTCTCTCCAAAGATAAGATCAAATACCATGACTCAAGGGAACACTGTAAATTGGAAAGTGACAAGTGGTGGCAAGAAAGCATTCAAACCCTATTGTATGCAATTTTCTCCCTTCAATGAGGAGAAGCCAGTTTTGAGGAGGCTTTTAGTGGCCCTTGAAGCATGGATCTAGAAGCTGCTAAATGTGTTTTACTTTTATTATTGGTTATTGGAGAGAAAAGTGGATATAGCATCCACTTATTGATATTTTATTTCAAGGTAAGTTGAGTTAAATTTAGAGGCTAGGAGGCCCTTTATATTTATTAAAGTCTTGTAGTTCAGTTATGCCCTTTGTAAAAGTACCATGAATCTTCCAACTAAAAAACCATTTCTTTCTCATTCTTCTAGCTTGAAAGAATGCAATTTTAGAGGTGCATTGGTCCTAGAATTTCCATAGCTAAATGGGATTAAAAGGGAGATACCAACCTCTATTGCTCCCTAGATAGTGACAGGACAATCATTTGTCAACCCACTTTAAAGCCTCTCAAAAGTTTTCAAGCATAAAATTTATAAAATTTATAGAAAGAGAGTGATCCTAGAGTCCACAAAGAAATAGTGATTGATGGATGTAAGCGATAGAATTTATAGATTGAAGGAGAGGATTCATAAACTCTATAAATGGATGTAGTTTAAAATTTGCAGTGATGCCTGTGTGCTAAAATATTTAAGAGTGGGAGGGATATGGTGCATTGATATCTTGGTTTTCCCTTACCATAACATGCATGTAGGGATTGATATAGCATCAAAGAATCATCTTCACTATCATGAAAATGTTCTGAAAATATAAGAAATGATATTTGGCAATTGTTGTCTAGGAAATTTAAGAGTTCCGAGATAGTAGATGGAAGGATTGTGCAGTTAAATGATATATTCCATCGCTAGAATACGATTGGATTTAAATGGGGAAAATGCAAGGAAATAAAGAGAGTAGTTGCTGGATGAATTGTAGAGAAAGCTTGTCAAAGATGTCCAAATACACATTCTGAATCATAATTAGGTGTAGCAATTTGTATTCACTCCAAAATAATGGTATGTATGATGACAATGAGGATGAGGTTGTTATTTTCCATGAGGTAATAATGTGTAATTTCACATCAAGGCATTGTGATTGTTGTATAAATTCAATCAATGCATAAGGTCCTAATTTTATTAGGATGGTATCCAATTAACATTGATGTGGCCTCATGCAAAGAGGTTTGACAAACAATTTCTCTGATCAGGATCTTTTTTGGAACTCATTCAAATAAGATGTTCGGGGACATATAAATGGCATACAACCTAATATAGATAACAATGTGTTTTACATACCATGTGTCTATCAATTCTAATACTTCAATGAAGGCTACATTGAAATGGGGGCAAGTGACATGATGTAAATTATAGTGCACTGTTATGCTGCACTTGTACCCAATGCACCTTCAGATGTATCCTGTTTGTAGTTGTAGGGAAATTTACATAATTATCACCATCAAAAGTGGTCCATATACCTACAATAGGTCCACCTGAACATCAACGACAAGAAGGAAAGCACAAATCGAGTTGAAAATAAACTTATATGACCTTTGATTGCTGCACTAACTACTATTCTTAACTCTTGCAGACACAAGACCTTAAGGTGGAAACAATTATAAAAATGATGGCCCTAACTTTGCTATTACCTATCAAACATTGCACACATGAAGAAAAATATTAAAATTGCATCTTCAGGAGAAATTTGTATTCCATCTCAACCACCTCTATGTTCCTTTAGAAGAACTTAAGAATATGATCTCGAGGGAACATTAAAGTCGAATAGTATGGAACTTCAATATAGAAAATATAGTGGCATTATTGGAAAAGTACTTCCACTAGCCAAAGCTCAAACAAGATGTTGATAATTACATCATATTATGCACCGCTTGTGCCATCACCAAATATGCTATCAAGAATAAGGGGTCGTACACTCCCTTTCCTACCCCAAATAGACCTTTTGAATCTATCTCCATGGACTATGTGTCTGGATTTCTTCAACCAAGCATGAAAATGACTATTTACTTGTGGTTTTCGACTAGTCTCTAAGATGGAAATTTTAACTCCTTATAAGAAGAGAATCACAACAAAGGCCACTTCTAAGCTATTCTTTGAGGAATTTTGGGCTCACCCCCCTACAAAGACCATTATTTTGTATCAAGGAAAGAAATTCCTTATTACTTTCTAGTCTATTCTATGCTCAAGAATGGACACCAAGCTGACCAAATCAATTTCCTTCTTTCCTTGCATCCATTTTATCAATTTCAATTAAATATTGAAATATATTAAAGTTCTAATATCATTAAAAATTCAAAATAAAATTTCTGAAGAAGTTTAAGGGAAATCCACAACATCCACCCAAAAGTAGTAATATAATCATACATAATAATTATTCATCAAAATAACATGCACAATTTCCCATATAATATATAAAGTGACAAGAAAATACCGATAATATCATCATCGTCTTTAATCAAATCAACTAAAATTAAAATGTATGATCAACATATCAAAACTATTCAAGGATATCATTATAGTAAAGTAAAAATAAGTTATATATATATATATATCAATGGTATGATCTCTATATATAGATATAAAAAATAAAATTATAAATATATCATAGTTATACTTCAACAACAATACATGTAAATATAATCCAAAATGTAGAATGTTCATGCAAAGCATTTGTAGCTAGATAGCACCACCAACATCATACTGAATATCATGGTCATGATCATAAAACTCGTCGTGCTGATCAACCTCATCACCATCGTCGCCATAACCATCACCACCATCATCATATTTTTTATTCTTCTCCTTTATCTGAAACAACTTCAACATAGTTTGGATCATCTTGTATGGGTTCATCAATTGATGTGATCTAAANATCATTAAAAATTCAAAATAAAATTTCTGAAGAAGTTTAAGGGAAATCCACAACATCCACCCAAAATTAGTAATATAATCATACGTAATAATTATTCATCAAAAGAGCATTCACAATTTCCCATATAATATATAAAGTGACAAAAAATACCGATAATATCATCATCGTCTTTAATCAAATCAACTTAAAATGTATGATTAACATATCAAAACTATTCAAGGATATCATTCATATTTCTATTATATTTCTAATATTAACACATGCCAAAATAAAACTAAGTATAANTTTCTATTATATTTCTAATATTAACACATGCCAAAATAAAACCAAGTATAAAACAATTGCAATTAATAGGTGTGTGCACTAATATGACTACAAAATAAAGTGAAAAACTTANTGCAATTAATAGGTGTGTGCACTAATATGACTACAAAATAAAGTGCAAAACTTATAACTAAATGCCAATTTTATTAGAAGATACAAACAAGTTAACTAGTTTACAGAGTATGAACTTCCAATAACAATAATGATCTTTACCTTAGTTTTATGATTATAAGATGAATACTAAAGTGATATATTTATCCTCGCTTTCAAAGATGGTTTTCCACTTCAACCATCAAGCTTTCCTCCGCTTAGCAATTCATGGCAATAAATGAAGGTTTGATACAAGAAAGTGAGGTCACTGAATTTTAATAAATTTAGTTTTGTCAAAAAAAGTGAAACCCAACAAGATAACTTAATATGGTCTTTTTGTTTCCATGAAATTACAAATTTGTACTTATTATATAGATTATTAAATGTTTTTTATATACTACATATGAAATGTTTTTTTATATATTATGTTGTTTTATATATTAAATGTTATAGTTTATAAGTTGTAAATATTAGATTATTAATTTTTGTTATATATTTTATATTATTTTTTTTTATATATTAGGCATTTTCGGATATTAAATGTTATAAAGTATTATATGCAACTACATTAAATGTTATTTATTATATATAAAATATAAAAATATGTTTATTAGATTAATATATTATAAATTAGTTATATTTTGAAAATATGTATATTGATAAATCTAATGGTAAACTTTACTCGAATCTAATCATAAAATTTAAGCCCGAATATAATTTAATGATTTTTGAATTCGAACTTTGTAACATAGCTTCGAACAAAAGCAAAGGTAAAGTGTGAAGGAGCACCAATAAATTCATAAAAATGGCTACTATGTTGAGTATATGTCCTAATAAGGTCAATGTACTCGTTCAATATATAGGTGGATTTCATAGTCGTGGATTTCATAGTCATTTGTGAAGACAAGTGATGCTCTTAAAACCTAGGATAATTGATGAGACATGTGTAAGCACAGTACTTGGAGAATACATGAACAAACCCCCAAATATCCTTGTAGGTTGGTCACCCTTCTCCTCGATATTTCTTATGTTGTTGAAATATGTGTTGGTTTCCATGTGTCAACCTTTAATGTTTAATGTAATGAGCCCTCTTTAAAAGGATATCCCTTCAAGAAAAATGATAAAGTACATTCGCAGTAGGGTTTCAGAACGTTAATTAATAAATGCAACAATTTTTACATTAACTCGTATAATTTATGTGTGCGCTTGGGCAAATAAAAGGAATACTTATTATCCGCCCCATAAGTTAAAAATCAATCCATACATTCTAAAAGAGGAGTAAATTATGACTTTGCCCTTAATATCAAGAATATTTAGAATTATGTAAAAGGAAATGGAGTGTGGAAGAAAATGATGATGAAAAAACTATCAATGGTATTGAAAATTGAAAATTATGTAAAAGGAAATGGAGTGTGGAAGCAAACAATGATGAAAAAATTAAGGCACAAACTAGTAACTACAAAATTAAAGGAAAATTTTCAATACAATTTAATTTTTGAATGAATAAAAAATATTGTCAAAATAATAGGTCACTGGGAATAAGTTATTCATATGATGAAAGACTTGTTGTGAGATTTTACACTAAATGTTTTAGACTTCAAAGTGAGTCTATCCTCGAGGGATCAATGCAATATGGATAGGTTTCCAAATTATGTCATGATAGCTATTTAAATATAGATGTTAGGAGAGAGATGACCATGTAGGATAAGTTATCTATTTTGTTGTTTAACCATTAAATGATTAGATTCCACTTGTCGCTTAATTTCAACCTATCGTCTATTTTTAGTGTGTTCTTTTTCTTTTCTATTTCAATAGCTTCTTTTACCCTTGTTTTTAAGTAATTATCCTAGTTTACAATTAACTTTAAATTATTAATGCATATGTGATGATAGGAGTTAAGAGTGCTCAACTAGGTATGATTTAGAGGTTCTATTTCTTATTATATCCATGCCATGTTCTTTATGTCAAATTTGTACAGATCTCCTAGTTTCTTCAATATACAATTTTCTACAAGAGCAAGGTATTGTGTATACACCTTTCTAAAGAGTTGGATTCACGTCATCTATCATAAAATCAACCATCCTACTAATGGTGTTAGGGGACATGAAATCCATTATTAGAATGTTTCTCTTTTCTAGAACCTTAGCATTCTAATCAATGATTCCTTTAATGTATGACACTGAGATCTCAGGGCTTTCTACTTGACTTTGAGTTTTTATTTTATTACCTTCCTAAAGGATTTCCTTGTTAATGTGATACTTATGGTATCCATTCATCATGAATACCTTTCGAAGGTGGTCCATCTCTTGGTTCAGTTGTTTGGAGTTTGAGATTCTAGAATCCCTTGCATCTAGAGTTTTAATGACACTAGTATCCTGCAATGTATGGTGGTGGGAATATGCACGTAGGTATATATGAGTGTTGGTTTTCTTGTGATATACCTGATGCCCTAGTCTCCCATTTTATTTCTTTGTTAGAAGAACATTGAGGAAGGATAACTGGTTGTCTTTTTCTATGAACTTGTTATGTTTAGTGATGTTGTTGAGCTTCCTAAAAAGTAATTAAGCTTATTTATTCCACAACTCTATTTCAAAAAAATAATAATCAACATATCACTTCCATTCTTCTGAGTTTAGGGGAAAGGAATTGAGGGATCTTGATTAAAAGTTCTCTATATAGATGTTTGCAACCATTCAGAAAAGTGGTGATCCCATCACAAAACCACGAGTCTACTCATATATTACACCCTTATAACCGAAGTGTGGATTTAAGACACATTATTACCAATTTTGTTATCTCCTTGTCTGTTATGTTTTTATTACATCAATCGGCTTGACTATTGGTATCTTGGTGTAGAGTGACAAAATGTCAAAACTAACCAGGATGAGGGATGTCTACAAGAGAAATATCCAGCGAGTATATGAATTAGTTCCCAAATATCCTATAGGTTGGTCACTCTTCTCCTTAGATCTCTTATGACATTGAAATATGTGTTGGTTTCCATATGTTAACCTTTAATGTAGAGTGCCCTCTTAACTAGGATATTCCTAATAGTATTGTCTCTTAGTGATAGATTGTATCCCCTATCCTATTTCGTATTATATTACATCCCTTTTCAATTGAACCATTTCCCCTCTTCAATGAGTTTATGTTTTTTTAACACTTCGGCTAACTGCATTGTGGAGGTTGACAAGCATCAAATTATTATTGGACAAATTGGTTGTGATAGGGGCTATTGGGTTGGGAAAATAATTGTTCTCCTTTATTTTCTGTGAGAAAATTTCTAGGAATAAGAATGTGGAGGGATAGTAGCTATACATTAATTATTGTTATGACATAACTAACAAGAAACATAGAGTAGATACACCAGCTCTAAATATATTGGTTTTCTTTGCACCATTTGTTCTAATGTCAAAGCTAATAAGAGATAATAAAAAAAAGTAGAGGAAAATCATCTCTAATCATACATTCTTATGCCAAGGTACAAAAATTTGAATAAGTCAAGAATAGAGGCATACAAACTCTATATCATATTTTGTTTTTATCTGCAACATATTCTTGTAGCGAATTTGAAAACTTGCAAATAGAGAGAGAGGAGACATAGAAACCATGGAAATTGCAATGCAATTGGTTTTGGAAGGTGTGCAATGCTAGTTCTGAACATTTTATTTTTGTTTGCTCGATTTGATTGGATTTATGATGGAGAGAAATTGCATATTCAAAATGGCCATATAAATGTCTTAATAAAAAACTAATACATTAGTTACTAAATGAACATGTGTACGACACTAACATTTTCTAGCATATATTAAATGCTATACACAATAAGTAACAAACATTAGAATTCCTCCTATTTAACATCATAAAATAATTTTCATATATACTATGTTGCATATTAAACATATGCCTAATGAAAAATTAAATTGAAATATCATTCCCTCTCACAAGGTCATTATCTTCCTCTTTCTCGCTCACTTGTTCTCTATTCCTACAAAATAACTAATAAAATTGTCTAAAATTGTGTGACAGGATGTGGTGGCTTATACCAAACCCACAAATGCCACCCAATTTGGATTAGGATACCAATTTATATTTCATATATATATGGATCCTCACACATCACTTAAGTACATACCAATCAGGTAATTGATTCAAGAGATAGACTTACAAACAACCTTGCACAGGGTGATTGTGACTCTAAAATAGTAATAAGGAACAAAGAGAAACGAAGTACTCACCCAACCCAAAAAGGGTGAGGAATGTAGTCACAAAAGAACACTGGACAAGGATTTTTTCCTATGTTTCCTCTCACAATCGAGAAATAGAAATAGTAGATATATCCCATAGTAAACAACTTGATTGAGTGCATGGAGTTTATTATTTTTGGTCGCATATAATCAACCTACCTAAAAACTGAACTACAACACAACAATAGCCACAATTGTTAATGTAAATTTTAATTAAACATATGTTTCAACAAAGTGAAATAATATTTAATAAAATCTTGACATAATGCAGTATGTCACGATGGAAATACAAGAAATGATATGCAATGTAATTTTGCATGTTTAGGGCAATGATAAATAACAAGATACTGGATATGCAAATAATAAAGTAGAGACATTCTCCCATTGAATATCATAAAACCCCTATCCAAGCTCCATTTCAGTGCATCAAAATCAATGGATATAAACATAATGTCATCAAAAGAACTAGTAAAATCCCATAGATAGGTCCTTGAAAATAGAAATAGACAACCAACTACATAAATGATAAGGGAACTAGTAATCACATTGAACCAACTTAGAGATTCTTTTGAGAAAATATACCACGTACGACATCAAAATGTAATAATTTCAATGTAGATTAAAAATATATGCACAAAATTATCCCATACATGGCCAACTATTTAAGCAGTTACCCTGCATTGTATCCATCACTTCATATGAAGCCCCTTTGCATATATTGAATAGAGTGCATGCTTCATATTCTAGGCTACATTAGAAGTTAGTGACCCTCAAGTTAGAGACAAAAACATAACATAAACAAGATTACACACACACCAAAATGTTGATGGATGGAATTGAACCATTGGTAGAACGACTAGAACAGAAAAGAATGGAACGTTGGTTTAATACTAATCAAAGAAATTGGGTTCAATATGTCCTCATTCATTGGACCAAAATGAAATGCTAGAGGGAAGCACCAACTTATATATATATATATATATATATATATATATATATATATATAATGGGTAGGATTCTCTCGTTAGTTCATTCCAATGTAGTATCTTAAACATTCTTGCACTTCACAACATGATAATCAATTAAACAACATCTCGATAAATATCAACAACCTGGATAAATTCATTCTAAAATAATAACACCACAACAAGTCAAAGTTGTAACAAATGCAACAACGAGATCATATAATGAATTCTCTATCTAGGACTAATTCAAAGTAAGTGACTATTCTTTCCTTGTATATTGTGGTCGAATGCATTGGAGCAACTGCATATGGAGGGTGGGGATGAAAAAGTTTGTTTTCATCATTTGGTTGAATGCATATGCACCATCATAATTTTTTTTATAAATATTAATATCTTAGGTTCATGCACATGTTTTAATATCAACCATAGATAGAGCATAAATGTTCATTTCAAGGTAAATCACATACTGCATGAAAACCTACCATTGATGTTGAGAGATCCTTGGAAGTTTCTATACATAATATAGCATTTACCCATACAAAGTTTCCATTCTTGGAATACTATATCATTTCATTCTCAAAAGTGGTGCATTTGAGACTACAATTAAATTACCTTATTGGTGCAGGAACTAAAACTTGAAAATATATTGTCTTTTATTATGGTAACATATCTTCCAATTAAGAAATCTATATTAACAAAAGATTGCATTTATTTGGATGGATGTATAAAGAGTATCATAAATATATTCATTGTGGAAATTGAACCCAAGAGATAGAAAAATTGCACTCACAAAATTGCTAATCAAACATGCAAAATTCACACCAAAGGAGACTGAAATTGGAGCATAACACTAATTTGTATTCAATAAGTGTAAAATATCCAACCTTGTGAAGTAATAGGATTTTTCAATGTATCATTACATGAGAGAATTGAATGCATAAATATGCCATTCGAAATAGTCAAAAAGTAGGCTTACTAAATCTAGTCAAATCCCCCATAGGTGCATAAAGCAGTTTCCAAATCTATAAATATGCTCACGAATTTGCTAAGTCAAGTGGGAAAACTAAAGAGGGATGGAAATAAAACTCATACATTCTTTTATTTGGAGAAAAGGATGGAGGATGATGTGGTAAAAAAACAATTCAACTACACCTAGCCTAGCTTTTTCTTTTTCCTTAAATCAGAATAAAACAAGGCAGCTTTTCAGAAAAAGTAGATATGCACTTTGGAGGATATAGAATAAATCATACATGCTAAATTGGGTTTCCAGGATGTTTCCCAAGTGATCCATGACTCAGTTTTAGCATGTGTTGACTTCTAGGACTTGTAGAAGGGAACTAGCATAGAATGGAATCTAGGAAACTGGGTAGTAAGACACAAATAATTAAATTAATGTATAAGGTAGGTAACTATGGGTTGATTATTCTAACACCCCCCTTAATCCTGAATTTATGATTAAATTTCAGAAAAATATAGGGCCTAGCAAGAACTCTTAGTCACCCTTTACATACTTCTTGTCCACACAACCAAGGAAAGAGGCAAAAAACCAGTGGAAAAATCCTCCCTTAAACATGGACAAGAAAAACAAAATTTTGGAAATCTTGTCATCAATCATGCTTCATAGCATGATCAGCAATCCCCAGTAGTGATTTGAGATTGCTAAAGGTCTTCTCACAAAAAAAATTGGTGAAGATGTCTGCTACTTGTTTTGAAGATGCACAGAAGAGTAGATCAATGGTGCCATCATGCACAAGCTGTCTGATGTAGTGCATATGGATCTCAATGTGCTTGGTTCGCTGTCTTTGAACTGGATCATTGTAGATTTGAATGGTGCTCTAATTATCACAGTAGATAATAGTTGAAAACTCTGATTCGAAACCACATTCTCCAAGTATCCCCTGCAACCACAAACAATGTATTTACAACGCATTTATACTCTGCTTTTGTAGATGAGAGTGCTATGGAACTCTGCTTCTTGCTTGACCAGCTGATTGGTCCTTCTGCAAGCATGAACACATATCCTAGTGTAGTCTTTCTATATGTGTTTTCACTTGCCCAATCACTATCAGTAAACCCAATCCAATCAAGATCAGATTTTGCTTTGTAGAAGATCTTATGAGTTCTTGTTCCTTGAACAAAGTTTAGGATCCTTTTGGCTGCTCTCCAGTGGATCTGATGAAGCTGATCCATGTATCTCAAATCCACAATAATTACATAAGATATATCAGTTCGAGTGTGTGTAAGATAAAGAAAACACCCAATCAACTGCCTATGCAGTGTATTATTTACCATAGGAGAAGAACCTGCTTCTTTAAGATTAACTCCTGAAAGGAAGGGAGTCTTGCTTGGATTGCAATATTTAATGTTGAACTTATTCAGGAAATCCAAAGCATACTTGGACTGATTTAATTTGATTCCATGTTGGGATTGAGCAATTTTGAGACCCAAGAATTGGCTCAACAATCCCAAATGTGTCATAGAAAATGCATGGTTCATTGCATCCTTCAAGGAGGAAAGCTCTTTCTTTGAACTTCTTGTAATAAGAAGGTCATCCACATACAAGACAATAATCATCAAAGAACCATGAATCAGCTTCAAATATACATTAGGATCAGACTTGCATCTAACAAAACTCAATGATAGCAAAAATCCATCAACCTTGGCATACCAAGCCCCGGGGGCTTGCTTGAGCCCATACAATGATTTCCTTAACCTGCACACTAAATATGAATTAGAAACAAACCCTTCAGGTTGTGGCATGTAAATCTCTTCAGTGAGATCTCCATTTAGGAAAGCACACTTCACATCCATGTGATGTACCTCCCACTACTTCGAAGCTGCAATGGCTAGAGCTAGCCTTATGGAGTCCATCTTTGCCACTAGTGCAAAGGTTTCATTGTAGTCAATACATGTGCTTATGAGTATCCCTTGGCTACTAGTCATGCCTTATATTTCAAAGGTGAACCATCATCAACAAACTTAGTCTTGAAAACCCACTTACATTGAACTAGCTTCCTCCCTGGGGGAAGATCAACCAGTTACCAAGTGTTGTTCTTCTGGAGCGAGCTAAATTATTCTTTCATGGATGTTTTCCATATTCGATCATGTGCTGCATATTCATATGTCTATGGATCATATTCAACCATCAGATATCACTTCTGAGCAAATAGAGGATCTTTCACACAAATGGCACTCTCAAATTGAAATCTAGTCCTCGTAATGTCACTAGGATTTCCAACTAGTTCCCCAGCTGCATGAATGGTATTTTCTGCCCATTTTGTTCTTGTAGGACTATTAGGATCTGAAATAAAATCATCATTATCAGACATATCAGAATCAGCAAACTCATTAGTCTCTTCACTTACAATTAATGGATCTGGTGGTGAAGAAGACTCTGCAACTTCAACTGCTACTAAAGGCTCTTCTTGTAACTGAACACTTCTTTCAATGAAAGATTTGTTAGTGCTCAATTTGATCAGCTTGTACCCTTTTGAATATTCATAATACCCAACAAATAGGCACTCTTGGATTTGGGGCCGTAAAGCCTTCCTCTTTTCAGTTGGAATTCTAGCCCAATCCTTTGAGCCAAAAATCCTGAAATGGGTCACATCTGGCTTGTGCCCACTCCAAGATTCAAAAGGAGTCATACCATCAAGTTGCTTATATGGCACCCCATTTTGGATGTAGGATGCATATTTTATAGACTTGGACCAAAACTTTGGTGGCAAAGTCTTAGCCTCCATCATGCATGTTGCCATCTCCTTTAGTTATCTGTTCTTTCTCTCAGCAACACCATTTTGTTGTGGCGTGTAAGGGATTGAATGTTGCATATGAATACTTGCATATTTACAATACTGAATGAACTCATACTTGACATACTCACCACCATTGTCATATATTATGATCTTGAGTTTCCTCTCAGACTGGTTTTCAACCAAGGCTCTAAAGACTTTGAAGAGGTCAAAAAATTTAGACTTATGCTTTAGGAAGTTAACCCAACAATACCTGGAAAAGTCATCTATGAAGGTAAGTAAATATTTGTCTTGAATCATGGAAATATGAGGGAATGGACCAGGAATGTCACTGTGGATCAGCTCAAGAGGTGCAGAGGTTCTCTCATGACTAGCTTTCTCATACTTGTGCTCTGGGTGTTTTCCTAGGATACAATCTTGATAGACTCCCTTAGAAAACTTGATCTTTGGTAACCCTATGACCATATCTTTTTCACTCAAATCAGAAATATACTTGTAGTTAATATGGCCAAATATTTCATGCCAAAGCTTGCTTGCTCCATTAGCATGAATCAAAAGAGAAGAGGGGTTTGAGTAGGGTAGAAATTGGGAAAACTTGTATACCTTTGAAGTGTGATCTACAACACCTTTTTCTATGACTTTACTTCGAAATCTCAGTGATTCCAACATCATCAGGGGAGAAGCTGAACTTCTTTCGAGACCCAGGATGAGTCATCTGATACACGCACAAGAGATTAGAGGCAAGACCTGGAACATACAACACATTAATTAACTTACCATGGTCAATATCAATCCCTCCCTTCCCTAAATTGTTAGTGAGAGAGTCATATCCCAAAATTATTGGTGGACCTTTTGACATGTCAAGAGAGGAGAATGTCTATTTTTTTGAAACCATATGTCTAGAAGCTTCAGAGTCTATGATGAATCTAGGTGAGCTTGATGTGCCAACAACTAAGGCATGTACTCTCTCTCTCTCTCTATCCTTTGGATTTGATCATCCTTCCCTCTTCTTTGAGCAATCAAGAAGGGAGATGTTATTCTTCTCTAGGATTTGCACCAACATATCAATTTGTTTCTTCATACAAGGGCTCTCAGGATGATAGCACTTACTACAGTATGCACACTTACTCATTTATCCTTTGTTCTTCTTCTTCTGGGAGTTCTTCTTGGAACCTTGGGGCTCCTCTTGAGACTTGTTCTTGTCTCTCTCTTTCTTAGGTGGATTTTTAGCTTTGTTCTTTCTTTTTGAATCCACCCTTGAATCTACAGCAACCAAATCTTAGTCTTTGGAAGGTTTGATGGTGCCCATCATCACCAACTTATCTTTCTCCTATGTGAGGGATTCCATGAACTCTGCAAGCTTAGGCATCTTCTAGGCTCAAGCTGTCAACTTGGTGGCATAAAAGGTCGAAAAAAACACTAAATAGTCAAGAAAAAGCTTAAAGAGTATGTCCAAAACTAGTTTCTCTTCCTTCTTTTGAATCCCACATTGTTTCAACTGCAAAATAAGGGCCTTAAACTTGAAAAAGTAGAGTTGCAATGATTCGAAGCTACTGGGACTCAAGGAGATCTGCTCATTCTCTATTTGATATCCTCTCATCTCATTTTCATTTCCAAAAATCTCTTATATCTTCTCCCACACTTCATTAGGTGATGTCAATCCATCAAGATGGAAGAGGAGGTCTCTTGAAATGCTCAGACACAAAATACCATAGGCCTCATCCCTCCTATTGTGCCATTTAATTTTCTCTGCAGCTGCATTGGGATCTGCCTTAGTTGCCATAGTCACCCTGTAGCGACCTTTTTCTCTCAAGAACATCTCCATCTGATATTTCCAGTCAAAGAAATTGAATGGAGTCAAGATGATCTTCTGAGATTGGTCCATAGCTCAGAAATTGTGCCCTACAGTTAACAGAATGTGATCCCAGTCAAAATGTCAAAACTAAAATAGCAATAAGTAAGGAGAGAAATCAATCTACAAAGGATCTGATACCATGTGGAAATTGAACCCAAGAGATAGAAAAATTACACTCACAAAATTGCTAATCAAACATGCAAAATTCACACCAAAGGAGACTGAAATTGGAGCATAACACTATTCTGTATTCAATAAGTGTATAATAGAAAACCTTGTGAATTAATAGGCTGATGAAATATATCATTACATGAGAGAATTGAATGCATAAATATTCCATTCGAAATAGTCAAAAAGTAGGCTTACTAAATCTAGTCAAATCCCCCATAGGTGCATAAAGCAGTTTCCAAATCTATAAAGATGCTCATGAATTTGCTAAGTCAAGTGAAAAAGATAAATAGGGATGGAAATACAACTCATACATGCTTTTATTTGGATGAAAGGAGAGAGGATGATGTGGGAAAAAAACAATTCAACTACACCTAGTCTAGCTTTTCCTTTTGCCTTAAATCAGAATAAAACAAGGGATCTTTTCAGAAAAAGAAGATATGCGCTTTGGAGGATTTGGAGTAAAGAATATATGCTAAATTGGGTTTCCAAGATGTTTCCCAAGCGCTCCATGACTCAGTTTTAGCATGTGTTGACTTCTAGGACTTGTAGAAGGAAACTAGCATAGAATGGAATCTAGGAAACTAGGTAATAAGACAAAAATAATTATGTTAATGTCTAAGGTAGGTAACTATGGGTTGATTATTCTAACATTCATGACATTAGTATTTTAGGCATATACATAATATGAGTATTTTATCCAAAGTAGAGTGAGCAATATGATAATGTACAATAAGGAGAAACTGGAAGAATTCTAATTTCATCCTTCTCTACATTGTTTTGTTATTAGCATAATGTTAGAAGCACTTCAAAGTTTCTTCCACCTTCCATGGAATCACTAATGAAGAATTCTTCAATATCATGTGACTAGCGTATGATGCTTCCGACCTCTCGGGAAAAAAATTCCAGGTCGTCAACTAACCTAAACCACGCAATAGAGTTGGAGATTTTGTTTGGAGTATATCAAGTAGAATGATTATTTTTTTAAATACGCTTGTAATCCTACATATGTTGTGGTAATGCACTCAAAATATTATATAGACAAAGGATTACATGGTTTATTACTTTATTTTTTTGTTTCTGGGTTGTAGCTCTATGTTCTTGAAACTACTTTCTTTATGCTTGGTTGTTGTTCACTTATCTTTCATACTAATTGTTATATGTCATTCTCAAGAATTTCATGGCTATCGTAAATTTTGTGGTAGGTTCCAATTTTAAATAATTTTACATGATATAGGTGGTTTTCCTAGTAACTGAAGCAGTATTTATGCATGTGGATAAGGGAAAGTTGGTCTTCTCCAATTATCAGAAGTTGTCCTTGATTGATTAGAGCATTCCACTTGTGGTTCAATACTGATATTGGTTGGTATATTTCTCTCTCCATTTTATGCGGCTCTTTTACCTCTCTCATGTAAAATTATTTATTTATTTATCTCCCATGGTATTAGTTGAGATTGCATTTCATTTTCATTTTGCATAGCATAATAGATGCATTTTAAGTTATTTTGTTATAAATCCCCTAAATAGTGGATTGCACTAACACCATTAAAACAATAAAACCGACAACAAAGGCAGTTGTAATCTGGAGGGTTTGTCGTACCAAATGGAAGGTCTAATTGAGTCTTTTCATTGGATGAACCTATGGTGTTGAAAATTAGGACATTTTTGGTTGTCTATATGAGGATGTTACATATTGGATGCTTGGGTACTGGCTTTTATTGTTCCACTAAGTCATTTTTATAGGTACCTATAGGGTTGATAACTCCAAGATGCAAGATATTATCTTACTATTGAATTGGAAAATCATAGAATGTGTCAAAAGCGAGCATTCTATAAGAAATAATTTTACTAATTAAATACTTTCTATTAGAGTGAAAGGTGGATATAAAAAATGTATGCATTTCAAAGGTAAAAGAGAATAGCAAAAATTGGTCGATCATCATCTTTCTTGATTCCACAATCTAGAAATAAGAAAATAAGTGTATTTAACTTTGAAACAAAATGTTCAATGCAACTAAAATTATTAGGATTTAACGCTATGATATAATTTTAAATGGGACGTTCTTAAATATGGTTTTGTAAGGGATATAAAACCCTTGGAGGTAAAAGTGCAAGTCATTGGAAATGGACATCCTATGAATTTGTGTGTGGAATCGTGTATGTTGTGCCATTTGACTCTCTTTATTCATACATGCTTAAACTTTTTCTCCCATGGTCACCCAATAAAGTCCCTTACTTCTCAAGAAATACACCATCTATGATTTCAAAGAGAAATAATTGGTACTTGTAAGTGGGATCTCACTTGAACTGGCCATATTTAGATACATAGGTAAATGACTCATAAAATTATAAATTGATTGCTCATAAAATGACCAAATAAATAATTCACTTTAAAAAATGACATATAAACCATTTACTAGATGCATAAGTTATGTCTCTTGGTAATTTGATAAACTCATATTAGAGTACAATTTATACTAAAAATGTAACACAACAAGATAGAGTAGTGACATTCATATAAATGGACCACACTAGTTCATAGAGGTAAAAACATTAGATGAATTTATTTAATCAAGTCATTAGTTTATACATTATATACTACACATACATTATGCAGATAAACTCTACATGGAAAAGACTAAATGTTGTCTTAAAAGAAGAAATAAAAACTTACATGCAAATTGTCACTTTTGTATTATAGTTTTCCTCAAATGAAACAAGAAACAATCATGAAAGATTGTGACATAAGACCATTAATGTGATTTGATCCAAAGAACTAATAGCTAGCTATAGTATTGATTTTTGTTCATAATATTTCAGTTTCGATATATATACAAAATAATTATCACCCACTTTGTGTCTTTTACCCTTACATCAGGTATCCCAATGTCTACATTTTTTTAAAATTTTCCATTGCTCTATAAAAATATCAAAGAAATCAAATTTTAGCTAACCAACAGGCTTTTTATAGCAAGGTTCATAAAATAATGTTAAATCAAACCTCTCTTAGAGGTTATATTGAAACTATGACAGAAAAACCTTGTGAGAGACCCAATGAAATCATCCACCAACTGAGTGATGAGGATAAACTAAAGAAAAAATGCATCAAAACACTCAGAATGATGAATTGTAGAAGGGCAGAGTGCATCAATAGAAGATATTGAAAGCGGAAATGGTATTGGAGGGACCATGGTACAAAGGCTATAAAACAAAGTTTTTTCAATGTCGAATCCGCAAAAAGTGCAATGTTGAATCCACAAATGTTGCAAAATATTTAGATGAATATCACTAACAGATCATACCTCCCTTGGGCATGAAGAAAACTATGATCTTGAATTCAATCTCATCCTAAGGATCATTTAATGTGAAAATTAAATGTTGTTCTTATCCATTAAATTTTCATTATTTATTTATCAACTAGTATTTTTTCACATGTATGAAACTTATTCTTGGAATTAAAATGGAATTCTAATTTATGACACAAAGGATTTACAAATTGTGTGTATAAAAATTAAGAAGACAACAAAAAATTTAGTGTATATTGTGCTTATAGCTTAGATTAGGTCTTGATTTTGACAAATTCCTTTCGGCTATGCTAAGGCATTGTATAATTTGCACTTGATTACTAAATGTTTTGTACATTTTTTCATCCATTTAATGATACAATATCCTCTATTGAAAAACAAATATAGGAAACTTAGAAGAAGAGAACTCACCTCCTTGGAGGACAATTCGACTTAATAGGGAAAAAACACAGTTGATGTTGATCTTTGTGGAAATGGATCACGGGACCGTAGGGAATGAATTCATGAATTTCAATGGGGTTTTCAGAGGTTCTATTTTGGGCTCAACTTTATTCCATGTCCATATGAATTCTTTCTAGGTGGCATTAGTAGAAGTAGTAGGGGAATTGTGTCAAAATCCACATTTTCCCGCTACTATTCCACTTCCTCCTACTCTTGTAGAGGAGGTTGATGATATAAGAAGAGGGTAAAATGATCGATGACCCAAAATGATGGTAATAAAATAAAAATGTTTCTTTATCAAACCTTATAGTGATTCAAAATCCTTGAAATACTTATGTATCAGTTTTGGCCTATCCCTCTTCGAATGGAAGTTATTTCAACATTTGTTTCCATCATTTCTCGATTTGGATGGGAATTATTAAACATTTGTTTATGCCATTTCCAAATTATATTTTATTAAAAAAAAGTGTGTAAAACCCCTGGTTTGTACCCAGTTTACAAAGTATTGATGTAATTATGTAATGATCTATGAGTTCCTAAGTTGCAGAACTCAAGGAAGATATCTGAAGCTTTACATAAAAGTCTAAGTTGGTCGTGGTTGAGTCACAAAACTAGATGATTAGGGATTCATGTATTCATCCATGAAAGTGAGGGAGGGGGGTTGTAATATATTGGGGTCTAATTACATGCCAAAAGAAAACCCTTTTTACCTTTTTTATTAAACCTTAATCTCCTTGCTTAACCTTTAAAATATGTTTAAGAGGTAAAAGGTGGATAAGTTGAGATTAGTGGAATTTTTGACAAGTGTTGCATTGATGTGATAGATCCATGCAAGGTTGGTGGAATTGAGATTGAGGAAAGGAGGTTCAAGCTTGTGGGAGACAATATATGGAATGGTGTATGTTGTATGCAAAATGTTGTACGTTGTATGCGGGATTCGATATGGTGAATGTTGAAGGTTTGTAACACCCTGGTTTTGACCCCGTTTGCAATAAAAATGTTTATGATGTATATATTGTAATTAATAATGGTGTGGAGCTAAAGAAAAAATCCCCACCATCGATTTAATGTTTCATGTTCCGGTGATTAAAATCGTTGCCGATGGTATTTCGTGCTAGCCGACACATTATAATTTTGGCGTCATGCAAATATGAAATTTAATTAAAAACCCACAACCAGCTATGTAAATGCAACAAATAATGAGATGGGGGCATGATTTCCTAAGGATAAGGGGGGAGGGAATATTTAACCTTTGGGGTCAATGAGGAAAATCCAAATGTCAATGGGAAAACCCATCAAACTGTCAACTACCTTTCTTATCTCATTCAACCCATCATTTAATTCTGCTAGAAATTGGTTGGAGTAGTTATTGCATGGGATGGGAAAGCTACGGAAGTCATAAATTTGAATTTGGGGAAAGCCCATTTTTGGGGAAAAACGTTTTTGAATTTTGGGGCAAGTTAACACCCAAAATCCATGCCCATTTGGCCATACACCCACGTTCTCCATTTTCCTCATGCAATGAATCTTGGGAGTTGTTTTACCTTCACGATTTTTCCTACTGTGTGTTCTCATTCACTCTTTTGGGGCTCCTGGGCGTTTTCCTTCTCATCATTCATCTATGTTGGGGCTCTCTTAAGCAGCTGGGATTTTTCCTGTGTGTGGAATTCACTTTTTTAAGTTTGTCGTGTGTGTTTTCCCTCACGTGGGCATTCGTTTCTTCATTTTCCTCAGCCTGGAAATTTGTTTTTGTGATGATCTATGGTTGGGTCTCTTCCCCAATGTTTTTTGTTGCATTTCTCGATTGTTTTCCAAGCTGAATTTTTTTTTAGTGTTGCCCAACAATTTGGAGGAGAGACCACGTTCTCTTGGGTGTTATTGAGTTTGTTTTTGGCCATGTTAGGGCCAAAATGTCCATGAGATATGGATTTCTATTAGGGGGTTGTTTTCACCCCTCTTGGCAATCCATTTTGTTTCTGAACTGTTTTCCTTAACCCAAAAATTGTGTATATTGTTGTGTATGCATTTGTGCTTTGGTCTATATTGAATTGGGAGTGGAAATGGGGCCTGACCAACTTGATAAACCTAGTGTGTGAAGGAACCTCATAGACAGATCTAGGGGGTTGGTTTTCTTCTTTGCACACCCTGAATAGCATTGGAAGGGAAGGCATAGCCCAATGGATTGTGTAGCAGAGAAGGGGATGCTTCCTTGTGTTGGGTGGGTAGATGTTTAGAACCTAGGATATATTTGGTGCAGGTGTCCATAGCTCTGTTAAGGAGCTCACTAGCTTAGCAGTCAACCAATCCATCCCATTTGCATCTTGATAAACCCAACTGTGTTGGCTTGGCTGAATTTTGTGGTATCCTTGGCTATGTGTGAGCCTACTAGTGTTCCTTATTCCATGTGGAAATATTTCCCAGCTCGGGGTTGACAATGCTGCTGAGAGATTGATGAGCACACTAGCCTATGGTTGGGTGGAACGTTGCAGCGACATAGCTGGTTGCGGGATGGTATTTTTCATAAGATAAGTATTCTTGTGTTTAAATCTCTGCATTTACATTTGATAATGAATTACAATAAACATTTGAATGAATGGAATGGATTTGCTTCCGTTGTATTTGAAATGTTTATGCATCTATGCATGTATTAGTTCAATTCATTTTCATTTTATCATGTGTATGTTCATGGGATTTAAATTTTCTAGATTAGATAGCAGCATTAGTCGCGTCCTCTCTCCGGTAGAGGGGTGGGGATGTGACAAGGTTGTACATGGTATGTTGTATAGGGGAAGGAATGTGCAACAAGAGAAAAATTCCCATGCAAGCCTTGAGAAGAAGAGAACCATGCTGAAGTCAACGTTTGAATCATTTTGACTGAACACTTAGAGAAACCACTTCACACAAAGAGATCACAGATCAATACACCGATGTTTGTCACATGGTTAAAACCCTCGAGAGGGAAACAATCCATGGCCCCATCCAAATAGCTACTTGGAGTAATTTATTACAAAAAATAAAGAAAATTACATATGAGCTTCTCATAATCGATCAACTAGCCAAGGACCCTCCATGTTCTTTAAATAGAGATCATGGACCAAATGGGTGTTAAGCCAAGGATCAATGGTAGGTATGATCTAAGAGAAGTTGAACCATCTGATCACTTTATGTCTAGAAAATATCATGACCGTCGGAATAGAATATTTACAAATGCATACTAATGCATACTAAAGAAACACACTTTACCTAACGGATATATTACACAAGTTGATCTTAACTAACTCCTAAGTGTCTAAATAACCTAACATCCCCCCCTTAATAACAACTTGGGATAGGATTGAAGGATTTACAAAAGTGACACTATTAGGAGTAGGAAGGAGGCATTAGAGCCTACCCCCCTTAAGGAAACATTCCTGAACTCCTAACATAGATCGAAGTTTAGAAAACTTCGCTTCTGTAAGAGATTTGGTGAAGATGTCTGCAACTTGATCATCTGTAGGGAAATAGAGCATTTCAAGAAAATGATCATGAATAAGATTTCTGATGAAGTGCATGTGTATCTCAATGTGTTTTCTTTGTTGATGCAGAACTAGATATTTTGCAAGCTTGATGGCACTTTGATTGTTGCACCAAAGTGGAGTAGGTTGGTGCTGCTTGAATCCAAACTCTGAAAGGATCTGTCGAAGCCATAAATATTCCTAACTGGCATTAACTATGGCTCAATATTCTGCTTCTGCTGAAGAAAGATCAAGATTTTGTTGTTTCTTACATGCCCAAGTGACAGGTCCAAATCCTAGACTGAAAACATAACCTGCAGTAGACTTTCGATCATCAAGATCGCCTATCCAATCTGAATCAGTGAAACCAACAAACAAAGGTCCTCCCCTGTACTGTAATGAATCCCATACTGAATTGTGCCTCAAATATATCAAAGTATTCTTTTTGTTGCTTTCTAGTGACTTTCATGAGGTGTTTTCATATAATAGGCAACACGACCAACAAAAAAGGAAAGGTCATGATGGGAGTGAGTCAAGTATATAAGACTACCAAGAAGTTGACGATACAAGGTGGCATCTACTTTAGGGGAAGTACAAGTGGTAGAAATTTTGACTCTAGACTGGAAGGGAGAAGGGGATGGTTTACAATCTTCCATGTGAAAGCGACGAAGAAGGTCACAAGCATACTTAGATTGGGAAAGAAAGATTCATTCTTTGGTTTGCAAGACTTGGAGGCCAAGAAAATAACGCAAATGTCCTAAGTCTGACATTTCAAAATTTTGCTTAAGACTGGATTTCACATGGGTTAAAAGTTTAGGGTCACTAGGAGTAAGGATAAGATCATCAACATAAAGAACAAGTATGATGAGATGGGTTCCTATTTTCTTGGTATAGACATTGGGGTATGAATGGCATCTAGAAAAACCGGTGTCAAGGAGAAAGCTATTCATTTTGGTATACCAAGCTCTAGGAGCTTGCTTAAGGCCATATAAGGATTTCTTAAGGAGACAGACAAGGCTAGAGTTATCCTGAACATATCCAAGAGGTTGTTCCATGTAAATTTCCTCCTGTAAATCACCATGTAAAAAGGAATACTTTACATCCATTTGATGGACTTCCCAATTATGTAAGGCTGCAAGGGAAAGAACAAGGCGAATGGAGTTCATTTTTGCGACAGGAGCAAAGGTTTCATTGTAGTCAATCCATTCAACTTGGGAAAAACCTTTGGAAACTAACATTGCTTTAACTCTTTCAACACTTCCATCTGATGCATACTTAGTTCTGTAGACCCATTTACATCTAACAAGTTTTCTTCCTTTTGGAAGTGGAACAAGATCCCAAGTATTGTTCGCCATTAAGGAACAATATTCTTCATCCATAGCTGCATCCCAATCTGGATTTCCTGAAGGTTCTGCAAAATTTTATGGATCATGATTCTTGAAAACTTGAGCCAAAAAAGAAGAGGCTCGCTAAAACTAAAAATGTGTTTGATGTTGATCTCTAGGATCACTGGCAAGATCACCAGTTGCTTCACATGTTGAACGAACCCATCGAGGAAGCATTGGTGCTGGTGCAACTGGAGGAACATGAGCAGGCAGAGGTTGATTTTCATCCTCATTGTCATCGTCAGAAGCTAGAGTTGGAAACCTCTCAAGGAAGTTGGAAGAAGAAGAAGAAGAAGGAATAATTGCCGAATCAGGCTCGTAGGCCAAAGATGGCACACCCGTGAAGTTAGGCTTGTAGAACAAGATATTTTCATAAAATTTAACATCTCTTCTAATGATTATATCATGAGAATGTGGCTAAAGAAGTCTATAACCTTTTACATCTTCAGAATATCCAACCAATATGCACTTTTCACTTTTAGGCTGCAATGCTTTCCATTTTTCATCTGGAATGTTAGCACATGCTTCACAACCAAACACACGGAAGTGACTTACATTTGGTTTAATTTTACTCCATGCTTATCCCAGTGTTATACCTTGTAAAAATTTAGTTGTTTTGCGATTAACTATGTAATTTGCACAATTTATGGCCTCAGCCCAATATTGAAGACTTAGTCCCTTAGATTGGATCATACAATTAGCCATTTCTTTTAAAGTGTCATTCTTCCATTCAGTTACACCATTTTGTTGTGGTGTATATGGAATAGTGTGTTGTTATTGGATTCCTTGTTCAGTGTAAAAAGTAGTGAGCTTTTTGTTAACATATTCTCCTCCATTGTCAGATCTTAACTTAATAATTTGATGACCAGATTTTTTTTCAACAAGGGCCTTGTAGGCCAAGAACATGTTAAATACTTCTCTCTTAAGTTTTAGGAAGTAAACGCAAGTGCATCTGGAGTAGTCATCAATGAAAGTTAAGAAATATTTGAAACCAAAACAGGAAGCAGATGGAAGAGGACCACACAAGTCACTATGCACAAGCTCCATGGGAACCGAGGTGTTCCAAGAGGCACATTTGTCAAAACTGTCTTGATGGTGTTTTACAAGTACACAATCGGAACAAACACCATCCTTGCAAGATACCATCGGAAGACCAGTCACCATATTTTCTTTACATAGTTATTTCAATGAGCGATAATTTAAGTGACCAAATCGCTCATGCGAAATTTTTCTCAAGTTATCACTATGAGCAACAAAAACTAAAGAAAAAGGTGATGACCCAAAGTTATTAAATTTGTACAACCTAGTAATATCATCAACAGTTCCAGTAGCAAGGACATTTTGAGGATTTTTAAAATCCTTGATTACAACTTGGTGAGGTGTAAACGTCACAGTTTTACCTTCACTCAATGAGTAATTTGATAGACTGATAAAAAATTGTAGGAAATTTTTGGAACACATAGTACATCATTGAAATGACCATTTTCTACTGGAATTGTTCCAGATCCTACAACACTTAAAGATCTATCATCACCAACAAATATTTGTTTGGTCTTACATTCATGCATAGTAGAAAATATGGCTTGATCCTTAGCCATATGATAAGATGCTTCAGAATCAATGAGCCTTTCCTTTGAAGTAGAAGAAGAATACGCAGTATAAGAGTAACCAGAAGCATAAAGTGCATGTCCATGAGAGGTAGATTCTGAAGATGAATCTAGGCTGATGTGGTGCTTCTTCATTGCTGCTTCCAAGGCTACCATCTTATTGAAACACTTAGATTCATCATGACTATTTTTCGCACAAAAATTGCAATGACTCTCAGTCTTCTTTACTTTTGGCTTGGATCCTTTGTCATTTTTTAAAGAAGGAGCTGACTGAGAGAGTTTGGGACCCTTGTTGTTTGGCTTACTATTACAAAAATTATGTTTCTTGCAAGGATTGGACTTTTCTTTCTGTTGGGACAATAAGGCTTTCCTAGATGTATTTGCATTGTTAATTATTCCAAGATGAATGAGCTTATCTTGCTCTCTAATTAAGGAATCACAAAAGGATTCAAGACTAGGCTCTTGACAGCTAGCACCAGTCAAGGATTCTTTCATGGAGTAAAATGTAGATACAAAAACATAATATGCAGGTCCATGTTTGGAAATAATATGATAAATACATTGTTTGTCTTCTTTCTTAATATTGCATTCTTCACATAAGAATCTAAGAGTTTTATACTTATATAAATAGTCTTGAATGCATGAAAAATCAGTTGGATTCAAAGAAATCAACTCATTCTCAAGTTGTTGACCTCTAATTTCATTGTGTTTACCAAACACAGATTCCAACTTTTCCCAAGCTCTATCAGGTTCATCAATTCTAGATATGTGGAATAGCAAATCAGTAGAGATTGACATCTCAATCAATCCACAAGTTGCATAACATATATTTTCCCATTTTATTTTCTTATCATCAGAGTGGGTTCTGTTTCTTTCCCTAAGGTAATTCTGAAAAGTCCCCTACTTCATAGAACATCTTCCATACAAGATTTCCATGAGAAATAGTTAGAACTGGTAAGTAGAATATCATAAGGGGTGGTCATACTATAAAAGAATGGCTGAAAAAATAGAAACTAAATATTTGGATGCAAAGAGATCGAAAAATTAGGCTTTTTAAAAAAAAACAACGCTGAAAATTGATTCTGGATGATGAATTTATGCTTGATCAAAGAAAATGTTGAAGATGTCCCCAATAGTGACGTGGCAGATATTAACTTGACCAACTAAAAAATGAACCCCCTTCTTCCCAAGATGAACCTTTAACAATCACTTACAAGACAATTGTCCGAGACTAAAACTATAAATATCTAATAATAAAATGATAAAATATGATATTTAAAAAATAAATAAAACAAATCCGTCACCGTAACATTATACCTTGAGATTTGCCGAAATGGGTGTTTTTGGATCAAACAGAAATGATTTTCGATGAAATAAAAATTGTTTCTCAATGGAAATAGTGCTCCGGACGCAATGGAACAACTCCCATAGGACACAAATGCACAAAAACTATAGAACCAGAAACCCTTTCAAAGTTTTGGCAACACCGGTTCCAGATTGATGAAAACTGAAAGCAGCTCTTCATAAACGCTCGGATACCATGTAAGGTTTTCTGTTACACCAAAACCTATAGATTTTGATGAAAATTTAAAAATCAGCACAAGGCCCTACTACCAGGAGTGGCGGTTAGTCCACTTGTTTTTATATTCCTAGAGGTGCGGCAGTTATACCATGTGGAGGTTGTACCGATACTCCAACACTTCACCTCTAGTGTAGATCAGGGGAATTGAACCCAATACCTCCACTCTGATACCATGTTTGGGTACACAGGGTAGTCCCAAAAGACCAAACACCTAGAGCAACCAATTCACACAAACAGATCACAGATTAATACATCGATGTTTGTCACATGGTTAAAACCATCGAGAGGGAAACAGTCCACGGCCCCAACCAAATAGATTCTTGGAGCAATTTATTATGAAAAAGAAATAAAGTTACATATGATCTTCTCATATTCGATCAACTAGCCAAGGACCCTCCATGCTCTTTAAATAGAGATCATGGACCAATTGGGTGTTAAGCCACGAATCAATGGTAGGTATGATCTAAGAGAACTTTAACCGTTGGATCAATTTATGTCTAGAACATATCGTGACTGTCAGATTAGAATCTTTACAAATGCATACTAATGCATACTAAAGAAACACACTTTAGCTAACAGATATATTACACAAGTTGATTTTAACTAACTCCTAAGAGTCTAAATATGCTAACAAAGGTTGTACATGGTATGTTGTACAGGGGAAGGAATGTGCAACAAGAGAAAAATTCCCATGCAAGCCTTGAGAAGAGGAGAAACATACTAAAGTCAACTTTTGAATCATTTTGATGAGTAGAAGAGAAGTTTTGGGAGAAACGCAAGATGAGAATCATTTTTTGTGACCAAGTTTTACAAAGAAAATTCACTCTGTTGCACAGGAAGAACTAAACCACCATGTAGAAGCATATTTGTTTGTTGAACACCGTTGTAGAGTGTACAATGCACCAAGTTTGGATTTAAATTCACTGCATCCATATTGTTCTGTTTGTAGCCAAGACTTTGGTTGGTTTGAATCTCTGGTGGATAAGAAAAAATTCCAAATACGAGTTGAACTACCAATTTTGACTGTGTGCAGTGGTAGTTGGGTGGGTGTGAATAATGTGAGCCCAAAATTGAAAATCAAGCCTCTTGATTGATATTATTCCAATTTTTATTTTTCCTATGGTTACATTAGTGAAGTGGAAAATGGTGCATGAAGTAAACTTAGTGTATTTCCAGGCATAGAGGGTAGTGAAGGTTATGACTGTTGTTCCATTAGAATGAAGTTTATTTAATGGATTGCAAAGTTTGACATGTATTTGGTGAAAGCCAAAAAATATTGACTGTCAAAGTGATAAATCCCTGAGAGAACCTGGGTTGGTGAGAAATTTTTGGTGAATGCATGAGTTGTAGCTCAGGGATGGTCTCTGAGTGCTGAAATAATATAGGTTGGGTAGAGACCTATGGTTGGGTGGAGGGTGCCTTCCATGAAGAAAGTTGCGAGATAATTTAATCTCATATAAGTGTATAAAACTTACTATAAAAATATGAATGAATGTAATAGTTTTTGGTTAAAGAGAAATTGTGTGCAAGGTCATGTTAAATGCTTATTCATTGAATGACCAAGTTGTTTGAGAGTTATAAAATTGTGATAAGTAGATGTTAATATCTCTGGTCCATGGTGGTGGATTGAACATGGTTAAGTGATTTATTCCTTAGTTGGACATTGGAAGAAAAGTCAATAGGTTCCAAAGTTTGTAGTTTGTTTCTTGTATTAATGAAATCATGTGAATAATACCCTATTTGGAAATTGACAAGAAATCCAGTGGGGTCCAAGGCTTGTCTTTGTTTTTTGTTTGAATGAATTAACCTTAGTTTGGCACTGACATCTAAGCCAATAGGCTCTAGAAGTTCTGATTTTTTTCCCTTGAATGAAGAAATGGTTAAGCATGAATGTCATTCTCGTTTCATAGTTTTTTAAGCAAAGTGTAAAATAATGTAATTGCTATATGACTTGTTGGGGATTTGGATATTATTTGCATCATTCATGATCCCATCTCCAATAAATTCTCATTCAATTACTAGTGCTCAAATACGGTTCTTTAATTTCTCCGATATTTCATTATTGTTGTTGGTATTTCTTCCACTTATACTGTTACTACATACATTACTCATGATATTGTTGCCATTCTTTTGACGATATTTTGTCATAGGTGCTTCTTGAACTTTTAATATTACACATTCTTCTCCTTCTTTAATTCTCCACGCTTCTGTTTTCATTCTCCTCTCTTCTTGCTGCTCAACTAATTTTTTTTCCTATGTTGTTGCGATGGAGGTGATCTTGTCGTCCCATTGTTACTCTAACTCACATTACTCTTGTTTTCATTTGAATTTTCACATTCTTCTTCTTTCATTCGACTTTATCCCTCCTCTACCTACATCAAATTCATAATCACAGTATTCACATTCTCTTTCTCATTTATATGTGAAACAAAATACAAAAAATAAGAACACTTGTTGAATGTGTCTACTGTATATAATTGATTGGTTTCCACTATTTTCCAGTGTAATATGGCAGACTATTGTAAATGGAACCTCTTGAATAATGTTCCATTACACAGGAAATTTACCCCCCCTATGCTAGAAATATATCGTAGCTTAGAAATATATTGGCCCGACCATTTCAGCGACGCCACATAAATTTCTGCTTCCATTGATCTGCGTTCCCATTAACAGCATATATAACATCTCTTAGAAAATGAAACTGAAAGAAATAACAAGAAGGTGAAGGATATAAGGATTAGAAAACTAACCGAGAAAAGTGAGAAGACTGGGAAGTTACTTTGAGTTTGAGTTTGAGTTTGGATGGTCTGGTCCCCCTGGGATTCATGGTAAGATGCATTTAATTCATGATTCCCCATTGGATTGGTTTCCCAAACTCGATGTATGATACTGTTTAGCACATCCTCCTTATTGCAGGATTTCATAACGAAAAACTTAGCATTGTCATATATCATGTTTAATCCTGAATGGTTGTACTCATCACCTCTAGTCCCACTTGTGGTTTCTTGGTCGTGCATTCTCATATAACGCGGTCTGATATTTTCATATAATATGTCTGTGGCTGTGGATGTCCTTCTAATTTGCATAGATCTAGTACCCACACACCCAATTGGTCTAAAATTGAACCCCCTGGTCGGTTGTAGTTGTGTTTGTAATTGATATGTTGGCAGTGGTTAATTACTCCACTGCCCAGACCAATTTCTTGGTTAAATGCCAAAGAGGCAGCACCATTTAGATACCTAATCGATGTAAGTGTGAAAAGGCATCACCACCCAAATTTGTGGCCGCCGTAGCTTAGAAGAGCTAACCACCACCACACAACTTTTGGTTTTTTCATGGTGTTAAGATTTCAAGAGGCAACACACCACACTGATTTATGAAGAAGCAGTGACAGCCTCTGTCATAACTCATCGAATAATTATTGGGTTACTCAGATTGTTCAAGGGGCATTCATTGTTCTTGTTCATCTTATGAAAGGGAAGAAAATTAATTAGAATCTGATAAACATTAAAATTATAAATCATGAAAAGTAGTTTTGATTAAACCAGCAAAGCACATCTAAGTTCTGAAGAGGCGTCATAGTTTTCCACTCTATCAGATTGTAATAGACTATAATAGAGCATTTGCACAGAATTCCATTTTTTGTATAGCGAAGGGTCAATTAGCAGTTAATGACCGACTTAGCCAAAATGCTATAAATACCTAAGCTTGTAATCATGTTTGTAGAGACAGAGATGTAGATTAATACATAGAGTTGAAACTCTGAAGTTTACTGTTTTATTTTTGTGTTTTACTCTATTCTTGATTTAGAAAACTCAATTTTATTTCTTGATATCAGTTTCTATTAACAGTTGAAGAAATCAGATTTTATCTGGTGTTAATATGATTCAGTAGAATATTTATGTTGAGTTTATGGATGCAGGGGTCATCCAAAACTTGTAAAAGGTTAGCTGTAACAGAGCTGTGAGTGTGTTGTAGGTGATGTCAGCACTCACAGCTAGCTGAGATAGTCATGTACAACATTGCTAGCTGTAAGAACCAACGGCAACATCATATAAAGGATACTATAAGCTGTAACATCCAAGCAGTTACAATCTTGTAGGTGCTGAGCTTATTTTGTGATCTATGTTAGTGAGTCACAACCAGCGGTGACAGAAAAGCTATACATTGTTGTAAGTTGTATTTTGAAGTTGTACGTGAATTTTTAGTGATGATGAACCAAAGAGTGGAACTCCCCTTCCTTCCCCTCAATTGGTATCAGAGCTTAGTGTTTCTAATTTCAATTTGTTGGTTCTATGCTCACTTCATAAATGAGTCTTGTGATTGTACGTTGAATTATTTGCGCTCTGTTTGGAGATCTTGTTGTTGAGTCCTACTCCATCGACCTCTTCCTGCTACGTAGAAAGAGCAGAATTAAGTTCAGTTTGCATGTTCAACCCAGTATTGGTAATAAGAGCTCATGTTCTCCCTCAAATAAACGTCGAGTCATCATTTAGCAATTGAATTTTGAATCAAGTGTCTCATGTGTCATCTGTATGTTGGTTAAAATGTTCAATCTTGGTCGTGGCTTGTGTAAAGAGAAGAAAGTGTTATAGTCCATGGATGAAGTTGACTCTGTGTAGAGGTTGATCAATTGAAAGGAAGATATTCTTCCTATTTGAGAGCTCCCATATAGTTTAATGGTTGAGCAGTTTGAATTCCAATGTTTTGGAAGTTTGCTTGGTTTGAATTAAATCCATAATGCATGAAAGAGGATCGGGAGGACGTATCCAAAATAAATTTAAATTTTATGCAAGTATTTATTTAAAGACATAGAAATGGGGAAAAGAAGAAGGATTAAAGAGATGAAGAATAATATTGCTAATGCAAAAGAAGTTGGTTTTCTCATAGCAGAAATATTAGGAGAATCCACCGAGGAACCTGCTGAAGCAGAGGAAGTTCAAGAAAAGGTAGAGAATGCATGGAGTAGCATCGATTATCCACCACTGCATTTCTCAAGTATAACTTATGAATGTTGGTCAGTTAATATGAAATTTTTTTTTAATGTTATAGGTTTATGGAATTTTGTTGAGGATGGAGTTAAGAAACTCCATGATGAGGTAAAGGATGCATTTTCCTTGTATTACATCCAACAAGCTATGGATGATAATATCTTTTATGTAATTGCTGAAGCAAAAACAACAAGAGAATCCTGGGAAAGTTTGAAGAGAAAGTTTGATGTAAGGGGGGATATATGGCTGAGTCACAACCTGTTAACATTTTAGCAGACAAAATTGTAGAAGTAGAAGAAGCTAGTCAAATTATTTGTAAATCTTGCAATTGTGTTGATATATCAAATGATGAAAATGATGTTGAAACTAAAGGTGAAAATGAGGTTGTTTTATGTTGTATAACAACAACAAAATTTGAAGAAGTTGAAATTTCTATTTATAAAGATGTTGATGTAGTTTCAAATTTAGATGTCATTGAGGTAAATTATGAAAATGATGGAATGGTTAACATGCAGAATGTTGATAAATATGATAAATTTCTCAAGTGTGAAGACAATAAAGAAGTATTTTTGCAAGAAGAGTCCTTGAAGTACATGTCCATGAAGATATTTAAATCATGTATTGAATCTAATGATTGTTGACATGTAGGTACAATGAATCTAGAAGAAAACACTGAAGATGTTGTAGAAGTCAAAGACAAAGATGGGCTTGAAATAAACCACAGTAGTTATGTTGCATAAAATGAAGAATGTTTCACTCATCCATTTGGTGCTCATAAGGAAGATGATAAAGCTTTGTGTGAAAAATACACTCATGAAAATGGTGTATCTAATGATAGAAAAAGTGTTGGTCATATTTTTGAAGAAGAATGTGCAGAGATATTGAATGGTGTAGATAAGGACAGAAAAAAGAACAGGATTTTTTCAAATAATTTGTTTATTAGTGATTGTGCAGGTACAAAGAAAGAAAATGATGATGTCTTGGGTTATAAGTCAAATATTGAAGGTGAAGCAACTGCAAGTATAGTAGTTTGTTCTTTGAATATGCCAATGATGTTTGTTGCTAATGACAAAGATGAAGAAGGTGCCAATGAAGCAGCCACTATCTGTGAAATTTCCCATGGAAACTTAATGGTCAATGATGATAGAATGAAAACTACCATATCAGCAGTATGTGAAACAAAATCAAAAGCTAAAAAGGATAAAGTGCACTGTGTTGGAGTGCTTGAACCTGTTTATGAGTTTTTTGAAAATATTGATGATTTTAATTTTGTTGAAGAATTTGATAAGAATGTTGAAGATTGTAGAGAACTTGCAGCAATTGAAATATATAAAGTACACGAAAAAGGAATCTATAATGATGCTAGAAATGTTGATGATTCAGTTATTGCAGAAGCAACGATAGAAAAAAAGTTGCATAAAGATAACACTCAATATGTTGAATGTTTTGTTGTAGACAAAGCAACTAAAATAAGGAATGATGTTCTTGATGAACAGTTGAAATTTTGGGAAGAATGGGTTGAAAATCCAGATATGATGATAAAGATGAAAGTCTTGTTGTGGAAGAAGAAATGAATGAAGTTGACTACCTTTTTTCAACAACAGAGGAAGAGATAGTGATAGCTCTCAAAGAAGAACAAAATGAAAAGAACCAATACAGTTCACAGTATGATAATTTATATAATGTTGAAAAAATGTTTGAATGTGAATGTGAGAAACAAATTGGATATAATAAGAATCCATTGACGATGATATTGGGAATGATGAGCTTGATTTGAAAGAAGAAAATTGCAGCAAAGATGAATTGGCTAAAGAATTAGTTGAAACGATCTTCATGTCACAGAGTCCTAAAGAAATTGGGCATTATTATCAATTAATGTGTCTATAGAATGACATTGAACTAATTACTCTTGGTGAATTCAAAGATAGCTTGTGGGATCTTTGTATGCCCATGTTACAGTATTTAAAATAAAAGATTTGGATTGAAGTCCTTGGCATAAAGGACATTTAAAATTTGAATGATGATAAGCAAATTGAAGAACATTTTGCAGTTGAAGTTGATCATAATGGATTTGTGGAATCAAAGAAAAAATTGAAGGTAAAGAAGAAAGTGAAGATGAAGAATGAAAAGTATTTTTGGTATAAAGTTTGGCATTTTAAGCCAAGTAATGATGAAACCGAAGCTGAGAATGACGCAATTGAAATTATGATTAATGATTGGTTTGCAAAGCCCAAGAAGGTTGAATGTAATGGTCTTGATGCTAAAATAAATGATGAAATATTTTATAAGGAGAATAATTATCATGGAGTTGCTGAGAAAAAAGAGTTCAGATTATTAAGATGTAAAGTTAAGATGAAGAAATGGCAGAAACCATGAATGAATCAAGAGCTGAAGAAGATCAAGGTAAAGATGCAAATAAAACAGAAAACAAAGTTTACATATTTCAAAGTTTGGAGTCGAAAGAAACAAAAAAGGTTCCCTAGTATGTTCCAACAAAGAATGTGAACACATTTTTGAAGTTGTTTTGATACTAATACAAGCCTTGTTGAGATTTAGACAAGCAGGAATTATAGTTGAAATGCTGTTTTGTAAAAACTGTAGTTGCTTGTGTTTGATGTATTTTGGGTGAAGTAATTAAGGGGGAGAATGTTGGAAGTGGTTACTTACTCCATCTCCCAGAACAATTGCCCACTGAAACACTGAAGAGGCAACACCATTTAGATACCTTACCGTTGGAAGTGTGAAAAGGCATCACCACCCAGATTTGTGGCCGCCACAACTCAGAAGAGCTAACCACCGTCACATTGATTTTCATTTTTTCATGTTGTCAAGATTTCAAAAGGGCAACACACCACACCGATTTATGAAGAAGAAGTTACAACCTCTATCACAACTCATCTAATAATTATTGGGTTGATCAGATTGTTGAACGGGCGTTCATCGTTACTATTGCAGCTCATGAAAGGGAAGAGAATTAATTAAAATATGACAAACATTAACATTATAAATCATGAAAAGATGTTTTGATTAAGCCAGCAAAGCACATCTAAGTTCTGAAGAGGCGTCACATTTTTCCACTTTGTTTGAATGTAATAGAATGTAACAGAGCATTTGCAGATAATTTCATTTTTTGTATAGCGAAGGGTCAATTAGCAGTTAATGACTGACTTAGACAAAATGCTATAAATACCTAAGATTGTAATCATGTTTGTAGAGACAAAGATGTATATTAATACAAAGAGTTGAATCTCTAAACTTTACTGTGTTATTTTTGCGTTTTACTATGTTCTTGAGTTAGAAAACTCAGTTTTATTTCTTGATATTAGTTTGCAGTAACAGTTGAAGAAATCAGAGTTTATCTTTTGTTAATATGATTCTGTATAATATTTATGTTGATTTTATGGATGCAAGGGTCATTTGAAACTTGTTAAAAGGTCAACTGTAACAGAGCTATGAGTGATTTGTGAGTGTGTTGTAGGTGACATCAGCACTCACATCTAGCTGAAACAATCGTGTACAGTGTTGCTAGTTGTAACAGCCAGTTACAACATCATTTGAGGGATACTGTAAGCTATAAAAACCAAGCAGTTACAATCCTATAGGTGCCGAGTTGATTTTGTGAGCTCTGTTAGTGATTCACAACCAATTGTGACAAAAAAGTTGTACATTGTTGTAATTCATATTTTGAAGTCGTACATGAATTTTTAGTGTTGTTGAAGCAAAGAGTGGCACTCCCCTTCCTTCTCCTCATGATATTTAGGTCATGGTTGTTCTCTTGATTGCAAGTAATAAAATTTGTGGTTGTTATGGTTATAATAATAAGGGTAAGCATTGGAATAAAACCTGTTATATCATAAGCAATTTCCATAGATTTTTCATGAGATGTGATCTTCTGTTGCATCAGTGAAATACAAATGTGTGGTACCAAATGTTAGATTTTTAACATTTAAGCTAAATGATATTAGGATATTATCTAAGAGAATAACAAACACATCAATCAATCACAAGAGACAATGAACACAAAGATTTTCCTCGGGGAAACCATGAAAGAAAAAACCCTGCAACTTCCTTAGAGATAGAATCAACACCAAAAGTAAAACCCAAATACAGTAAGATGATCTCCCAACAATAGTATTCTCTCTCTCTCTTGTCCCAGATTCTTCTTTCTCTCTCATTTATGCACTACAACTAAGTGTGAGTGAATGTATGTTAAATAGAGAGGCACCCTCTCTATTTATACTAATTCTTGACTTGACAATAAATCACTAGGGTCGACTTCTCTAGGAGAGTATAATAATTATAGGGCCCACAACTGCAGAGAATTTAACCCTTGATCAATAAGGAGGGTCACACTCTATGACTTTACATGACTTGTTCACATTATTGAATCTCCCGATAAGAACCTCAGGGCATGACATGACTCAATTACATTACAGATACTTCCCGATAGAAACATCGGGGTACAATACATAAGATATACAAGTGAATACATTTCAAAGTTACAAATACAATAACACTCTGTCTTAAATAGAAATGTATTCTCTTGACACAATTTATCAGCACAAGTATTCTTCTCTGTATCATTTGGATAATCATCAAGTCATCTTCATATTCAAGTTTGGATCATCATTGGATCTGGATCATCACTAGATCTGGATCATCATTGGATCATCACTTGAACTGAATCATTACTGCTGGATCATCACTTGATCTGAATTATCACTGCTAGATCATCACTGGGTCATCATCACTGGTGCTATCTCAATTATATTCCTTACAAGAAGTTCTACAGAGCTAACCCTTTTTCATGTTGGTTGTAGGCCTAGCCTCCAGGTAGGTCTTCATCTTCTTCAAAACTTATATTTGACCTAGTCAGAAAGGGCCACCCAACACTTACATCTTACCATGGGAGGAACACATCCACCACCATGTCAGAAAGGCACGTCCAACACTCACATCTGACCATGGGATGAACACATCAACCATGTCATAAAGGCCCAGCACTAACATCTCACCATGCGATGAACACATCGACCATGTAAAAAAGGCTCACCACTCACATATGACCATGGGATGAATACATCAACCATGTCAGAAAGGCTCAACACTTATATATTACCATGGGATGAACACATCAACCATGTAATAAAGGCTCAACACTTATATCTTACCATGGGATGAACACATCAACCATGTAAGAAAGGCTCATCACTTATATATTACCTTGGGATGAACACATCAACCATGTAAGAAAGGATCAACACTTATATTTGACCATGGTATGAGTACATCAACCATGTCCGAAAGGATCATCACTTATATTTGATCATGTGGGATGAACACATCCTGCAGTCACATCATAATGGCTCTGCACTTATATCTAACCATGGGATGAACACATCAACCATGTCAGAAAGGATCAACACTTATATATTACCATGGGATGAACACATCAACCATGTAAGAAATGCTCAACACTTATATCTTACCATGGGATGAACACATCAACCAAGTAAGAAAGGCTCAACACTTATATCTGATCATGTGGGATGAACACATCCCGCAGTCACATCATAATTGCTCTGCAATTATATTTGACCATGGGATTAACACATCAACCATGTCAGAAAGGCCCACAGACTCATCACTTCCCTTTGGAGGGAAACTCGATCTAGATAACACAAACCTTCTCCTTGAAGTACTCAAACTTCACTCTAGATAATGGTTTTGTTAACACATCTGGTATCTGCTCGTCCATTCAAAACATACTGAAGCTTCACTTCTCCTCTCTGTACCATATCCCTGAGATAGTGATATTTGATCTTGATATGGTTTGACTTGTCATGGAATATTGGGTTCTTTGAAAACTTCACACAACTCTGGTTGTCATAATATATGCAAGTAGCATCCAACTGGAGATCAAACAAATCAGATAGTAGCTTCCTAAGCCACAATACCTCACAGCTAGCCAAACAAGATGCAACATACTCTGCTTCAGCTGTACTCAGTGCCACACATGATTTATTCCTGCTAAACCATGATATCATACATGATCCCATACTGAAGCAACACCCTGAAGTGGTCTTCCTATCAATGTCACTACCTACCCAATCTGAATCCACATAACCTTACAGGTTAATCTTCTGATTCGACTCATACTTGAGCCCATAATCAATTGTACCCTTCAGGTACCTCAAAATATGCTTTGTAGCAATCAAGTGAACATGTCTCAAATCTGTCAGGTATTGGCTCAATGTGTTCACAGCAAAGCAAATATATGGTCTCGTATTCATGAAGTACAACGAGGACCCAATCATTTGATGATACATTGTAGGATCAACCGACTTAGATGAAGCATCACTCAATAGCTTCAGGTTCAATTCCATAGATGTGGTCATGGCCTTGAAATCCATCATCTCGAACCTCTTCAAGATCTCTACTGTATAATTCCCTTGTCCCAGAGAAATTCCATCTCCATTTTGCCACACCTCCATGCCTAGAAAGTAGTGCACCATGCCCAAGTCCTTCATCTCAAACTCGACAGCAAGCTTCCTTTTTGTATCAGCAATCAACCCATCCTCACATGTCAGAAATAGATCATCTACATATAGTAGGAGTATCCCTGGCTTCCCTTCTTCAACCTTGTAATAAAGGTTGGAATCTGATTTACTCTTGGTAAAGCCCAAAATGGATAGGAAGCTATCAATTCTTTTGTACCATGTCATGGGTTCCTGTGTCAAACCTAATAGGGATTTCTTAAATTTACACACATGAGTCTCCCGGTCATGTGTCTCAAAACCGAGTGGGTTCTCTACATACACCATTCAAGAAAAAAGTATTGACATCCATCTGGTATATATTCCATTTCATTACTGTAGCCAGAGCAAGTATTGATATGATGGAAGTGTATCTGGATATAGGTGCAAAAGTTTCTTCATAATCTATTCCTTCTTTTTGGGAGAAGCCAAGAGCCACAAATCTTGCTTTATATTTTTCTATGTTACCATCTGCAGCATTCTTGATCTTGTAGATCCACTTGGAAGTTACAACAGACTTCCCTTCTAGTCTTGGGATAACATCCCAAACATCATTCTTCATGATCGATTGATACTCTTCGATCATAGCATCCTTCCATTCTTTTTTTTCTGTCGCTTCTTCATAGTTGGAAGGTTCTTTATCCATGAAGTCACATAACAGGGCTACATACCAGAGCAAGACCTCGTTCTTTTCTTCTCTCTATGTATCTCTTCTGGATCCCTATATCTTTCTGCACCTTGGATAGCCTCTCGTACCCATGCAAGTTTCCTCTTGTGAGGATTCTTCTCTTGAAGTGGATCTACCAGTTCCTGAGGTTCTTTCATTTCTTGATCTTCTTCCGGAGTTGCTTCGTTCATAGTTGTATTACAAATTTTGGGTACTTCTGATTCTACAGGGTCTTCAAGAGGTCTTTTTTTGGACTTGTTGTAAGCTGGGTATTCATCAAATGTTACATCTCTACTAATGTCGATATTCTTGAATCCTAGGAAGTATATTCTTTAAACCTTCGAGCTCTCAGAGTATCCCACAAATATACCCTTCTTTCATAACTTTGTCCTCTTTTCTTTTGAAATGTGTATGTACACTGGATAGCCAAATATTCTGAGATCACTGACTTTTGGTTTCTTACCAGAAAGACTTCTTCAGGTGTCATGTTCTTGAGTACTCTATGTGGAGTATGGTTCTGTACATGCACAGCTGTCCTAGAAGCTTCTTCCCATAGATGCATAGGAAGCTATTGATCATGAAGCATTTCCCTTGATGATTCCATGATAGTTCTGTTCTTTCTATCCGTAACCCCATTCTATTGTGGATTATATGGAGTGGTCAAATCCATCTTAATCCCTGAATCTCTACATAACTATTTGAATTCATTTGATGTGAATTCTCCGCCATTATCTGATTGAAAGATCTTGATCTTCTTCTCTGTGTGGTTCTCGATCAAGGCTTTGAATTCTTTGAATTTGTTGAATACTTCATCCTTGTTCTTCATGAAGTATGTCCATGTCATCCTAGAAAAATCATCAATGAAAGAAACATAATATACATACCCACTTAGAGAACTGGATGACATTGGACAGCATACATCGGAGTGGGTGATTTCCAAGATTCCTTTTCCTTTTTCTTGCTACTTGGAAATGTCTTCTTTGTGTTCTTTGCTTTCACACATCCTTTACATACACCTTCATGTTTTTCCTGCATTTCTAGAATACCTTCAACAGCTTTGCTTGCAAGTGGTAGTTCCCTGTAGTGCACATGTGCAAGCCTTCTATGCCACAGTTCATTTGGTTCTACTGAGTCATGATCCAAAGCTTGTTCTATTTGGCCCTTCAATTTGTATAGTCCTCCCTCTTGTTCTCCAATTACTACTACATCCTCAATATTCTTTCCTTTTGGCCACATGAGGACTTGGCCATCTATAAATGCAACCCTCATGCCTTTTGCATCCAATTCAGAGATGGAGAGAAGGTTCTTCTTTAGTCCTGGTACAAATAGGACATCCTTCATTTTCATAGACTTTTCAGAGTCTAATTTGTAGGAGTACTCTCTGTTAGCACTGAATTTATTTTTGTCAGAATTGGTCCTATTGCCTTCAAAATTTTAAGTTTTCATGGGTGATTGAGTTGGTTTCCAAAGTTTTCTCATTAAGCTATTTCCAGGTTGGCAAAGAAGAGAAGTTAAAGGAATTTTAGAAATAATTTTTTTCACAAGTGGAACAAAAGATTTATTAATTTTTGAATGAAATTTAAAAAAATGGCTTTTGTAAAGTTATTATTTTATTTATATTCAAAAATTAATAGTTTTGCGTATTTTTCCAAAGTCAAAATGCGGCCTTTATTCACCAAACCAAGTTTTAACCGCGCTAAACAAGGTTTATTACCTTTCTTAAGGGATAATCAAAACATTTGTACATAAAATAATCCGATGGCTAATGTAAAAAGTGAAAACTCATCAACGGATAATATTGTTTCCCGAGAGTAAAGTTGCGCGTTAATTAAAACAAAAGGGCTCAACGGAATGTATATGTGTAACTTGATCCGACAGTTGGGAAATAAAGGTGAATTAAATCGACAACTGTTGATGGATCTGGAGAGTGAACTTGCACGTTTGATAAAACAAAGGAGCCTCACGGAATTGAGTACGTGTCACTTGATCTGACGGCGAGGAAATAAAGGCAAATCACATCGACGATCGTGGATGGATCCGGAGCTGAAAGTTGCACAATGGTTAATTTGGAAAGGTGGTAGCAGAATGTCCACGTGGTAACTTTTGGTAAATTCCGTGGGCAAAAGCAGTTTGGAAAAAATCGTCGAAAGGAGGCTCCGGAATAGACCATTATTTTAATTAAGTTGACTTGGTTTTTAAAAATAATTTCATTTGTGAGTCGCGCGCTGAAGGGAAGAGATAGTCCTCCATATTTCCAAACTCAAACTTTTACTTGTTTTCAATCATAGGGAAAATGGCGGAGATAAAGAGTCAGCTGGAAATTGGTTTTTATAGAACAAGAGAAGGGAAGCCACCATTCAACAACGCAGAAAAGAAGCCCAAAAAGAACATCAGCTCAGTAGAGTTGTAGAAATATATACAGTGAGAGCATTCATGAAGTTAAACAGTTCAAGGTTTAGAAGCAACTTAGTATATTTTTATGAAAATGATTGTTTTAGTCATTTTATTCAATGACCTGTTTCCAACAAACGAAGACGAATTTTCAAAAACTGAAAGAGGTTTTTCATCAGAACATTATGATATAAAAAAAATCTCTCCAGTTTTACCCAGGTACTACAGATTGGGAGCAGCAAAGTCATCTTCAGAGGGACAATGTTCAGATTTCGAAATGATTGTTCTAGTCATCCAATTAAAATAATTATTTACATTAAATGACTATGAATTTTGCGAAAATGGGAGAGGCTTTTCTTCAAAACATACCTATCCACGATAACCTCTTTCAGTTTTCACACAGGTGCTACGGTTCCGCAGAAACAACATTAGTTGTACAGGCCAGTTTTCATGTTTTCCAAAGGACTATTTCAGCCATCAAATTCAAAGAATTGTTTTGGACAAATGGAATTTAATTTGACAAAAATGAGAGAGATTTTTATTCCTAACAGGCCTATAATCCAAAACCTCCTTCAGTTTTTACACACTAATCACAGGTTGGGAGAAATTTAAATATCTTTACAGGTCATTTTTCCAGAAATATACAATTTTATTATATGAGTCATCAGCTTCAAAGGAATATTTCTAGGAGATTGAGATTATTATGGAGAAATTAAGACATGAGTTTTGTTGGTCACATGTCCAATTAAAACCTCTCCCAGATTTCATACAGCTATCACCATTGGAGATATGCAGGAGAAACTTTGTTGTAACTGTTTCTATTTTTAGAGTTCACTTAGGTTTTGAATTCTAAGTTAGGTCAAGACTATTCTTATATAAATTAAAATGTAATTGATAGTTAGAGGGAGGATTTTCAGGAGCGGAGAGAATCTACATTGTAATGGCTTCATGTTTTCAGTAAATGAATGAAATTTGCATATGAGGAATGTAAATTTTTTTTCATATCAGAGATTCTTGTGCCATATTTTTCTTCAGTAAGTAATTTCTTTATGTGACTGTTTATCCTGTTTCCCACTTCATTTTGTATTTGCTTTCATGCTTGAGCATTAATTTTTATGGGCTAGAATTCATCCTGCATGCTCTAGGTCCATTGTTCAAGCATTTTCAAAATATTTTCTTCTAAAGTCTTGCAAAATTCACCATAGTTAGGTGCTCTGTTTGATGGAATGTCTCCCTTTGTCTACTAATCAACCTGCTAATACCTCAATACTGAGGAAATGGTGCCTACCTTGCCTCTGATCATAAACCTTCAAAAATTTACCTCCTGCAACCTATTTCAGATCTGATTGTTGACTCCATTTCCCAATGGTCTCCTCCATGACTGTCCTACCAAATCTTTAAAACAAACTTGTCCTATTTGTCCCATCAGAAATCTGACCTTCTGAGTGTCTTTGATTGAATATCTTGAGTATAAAAACTTTGTAAATAGTGAGAGATCCGTCTCTGATTGTATTAGGTCAGAAATACATTCTATAGTGGTTTTTGCTATTACCTTGGGATCTACCTTTTCACAACCTGGGTACATTCTGAGTGCTAACAAATTGGCTCCATTGCCGGGGAACGAAGGCTCAAATCTTTGCTGGGTATGAACGACATAGTTTCAGATTTGATTGTTGATGGTGAAGAACAATCAGATATCAACAAGGTTGTGCATCTTTCACCTGGCGACTCCATCTTCGAAGAATCCAATTTTCAGAATTCCTATGGCAACTCCACTGTCAAAAGATTGTAAATTTTGAAGAGTTGATTCAGTATATTCATTTGTCAAGATGAGTTCTTTGTCTGCAAGGTATGCTCCTATGAATCGTTCTCACATTCCTGGTTTTCCAAATCGAATACCTAAAGTGGATTGGCAAACAGGTCTTCCAAAGTTTAAAGATCAAAAGAATGATGATGCTGCCCTTCATTTGGTTAGATTTCATATGCATATACATAAGCTGGGAGTTAAAATGCATGAGGATTCTTTAATGAAAATGTTCATGGCTACTTTAGAAGGAGATGCAAGGTCATGGTATGAAGGGTTTCCATCAGAAAGTTTATTTTCCCTTACTTATTTTCATACAGTATTTCATGAACATTACAAAAACCAATACCCCTCCTTGTTGCTGGTTCAAGATTGTTGTATGCATGCTAAAGCTTTAATTCAAGATTTGGAAAACATGTATAGTGATGATAATTTAATGGATGAAGAGCTTTTAGAAATTTTATATGAGAACCCATTTCAGAAAAAAGAAACACAAATTAACTATCTTTACATTCAATAAAAATCTTAGCAGTTAATAATTTCTTCCTCTACTGAAAGAGACATGAGCCAAAACTCTGATTCAAGCAGCTACATTTCTTTTCCTGAAGTAGATGATAATTTGCAGCAGTCTTGCCATTCTTTGTGTGACCAAGAAGGAAGTTGGGATGTTCAATCAAACCCTTCTTCATATTATTCAACTTCTGAAGTTTTGTTTCAAGATGCATTAGAGGAAATTTCAACTTCTATGGGCCTCCTAAAATGAATTCATAAAATAATAGTTAAAATAATAAAATAATATTTATTAATTTTGGAGGAAGAAAAGAAAAAAACTACTTTTTTTTTGTATTTTTGACATATCTCCCTGTGTTTTTACTCAAATTTCGATCGGGAGAGCTCGTTGGATGCGGAATTAAATTCTGCATCCAACGAGTACCCACTCGGCATATTTTTGACGGACCCCGCTACCCCAAAAACAAGAAATACCTGAAAAAAATGGAATGATGATGTCATCATTTCATTTTTTCAGGTATTTCTTGTTTTTGGGGTAGCGGGGTCTGTCAAAAGTATGCTGAGTGGGTACTCGTTGGATGCGGAATTTAATTCCGCATCCAACGATCTCTCTCGATCGAAATTTGAGTAAAAACATAAGGAGATATGTCAAAAATAGAAACAAAAAAGGTAGTTTTTTTAATGATACCTATCCCCAAATTTATATTAAAAAAGTGTTTAAGACCTATACGGTATGTCAAATTTAAAACAATTTCATTGGCTAACACATGATGACATGGAATTTGAATAAAATTTAAAAGGCCCATTTTGAGTTGAAATTTCCTCTAATGAGGCTACTTATTCCCAATCAGAAAATTCCTTTTTGCAGCAGCAATTTCCTCTAGGTTCTAATGCTTCTGTGGGTGATTACATAAATAATTCTGATTCTACAAATTTTCAGTCTTATAGTCCCTCCACATATTTATTTTCTAAAAATACAATTAAAGAGAAATCAGCCCTTGGATTAGAATTGGAAAAAAGATATGAGCATGAAGATGATCAGCCTATTGATGTGAAAGAAGACGGTTATACTCTTGATGGTTTTTCTGATGATTGTGGTCAGCTTGTTGAAAATTATGTTAGTGATGGTTTTAAAGAAAATTTTAGCCTACTTATATATAATGAAAAGGAAAAGCAATCATGCCATCAATCTCAGTATGTGAAAGAACCAACAGTGTGCAATAAACAAAGGGATCACAAAGAAGGAGATGAGAACTCTCAATGGGATGTTTCTTTAAATCTTTCCAATTCAGAAACATTTTGTCAAGAAGACATCTTTTTAATTAATATTGTTGAAGAACAAAATGATATTCCTCTTGAAGTGCTTGAGAATAATGGAGTTGTAAACGTAGAAATATTAAATGAAGTTGCTGATATATCATTGAAAAACAATCATGAGAATTCCTTCCAAAGCTCTTCTAAAGATCGGTTTGACAGTATGCAAGAGGAGTTACTTTTTGGATAGCCTTGTCATGACAAACAAGTGATTGAGTATTTCGAAATTTTTCATGTTTTTTATGATCCAGTAGTAGAGTACATGGATAAATTTTTCAGATGGAGCAGTTGGTTATATGTTTGCAGCAAAAGACAAATTTTTCATCATAACCTATTTCTATTTTGTTCTTATGTTCTAATTTTGATCAAGCATGAGGAAGAAATGGAATTATGGGATAAATTGCTTGATTGGCTTCATTGAAATTCAGATTTTGCTTGATTGGGCATTTGTGCTTAGTTAAGTAGGATAGGTAGGCATGAATAAGCTCGACATGGCGAGCCTTTCTTTTAGCAATTTTCAGTTTGGTTTCAGTTTCAAGTGCAATTCAGTTACAGGTTACAGGTTGACAAAGTGGAATTTGTTTGCAAAATGGTTTTAGTTGATGGTTCAATTCAAAACAGGTTGAGGATTTCAGAGAAATATTAAGAGAAACCCAATGGATTTGGCACCTGGTCTACAGGGTTCTTTGCTACCTCGCACAGATGATAGCATCCCTAGTTGGAGCCAGTTGTTAGCACTAAATTTATTTTTCTCGGAATTGGTCCTATTGCCTTCAAAATTTTAAGTTTTCATGGGTGATTGAGTTGGTTTCCAAAGTTTTCTCATTAACTTATTTCCAGGTTGGCAAAGAAGAGAAGTTAAAGGAATTTTAGAAATAATTTTTTTCACAAGTGGGACAAAAGATTTATTAATTTTTGAATGAAATTTAAAAAAATGGCTTTTGTAAAGTTATTATTTTATTTATATTCAAAAATTAATAGTTTTGGGTATTTTTCCAAAGTCAAAATGCGGCCTTTATTCACCAAACCAAGTTTTAATGAAGGTTTACGCGCTAAACAAGGTTTATTGCCTTTCTTAAGGTATAATCAAAACATTAGCACATAAAATAATCCGATGGCTAATGTAAAAAGTGAAAAATCATCAACGGATAATATTATTTCCCAAGAGTAAAGTTGCACGTTAATTAAAACAAAAGGGCTCAGTGGAATGTATTTGTGTAACTTGATCCGACGGCTGGGAAATAAAGGTGAATTAAATCAAAAACCGTTGATGGATCCGGAGAGTGAACTTGCACGTTTGATAAAACAAAGGAGCCTCGCGGAATTGAGTACGTGTCACTTAATCTGACGGCGGGGAAATAAAGGAAAATCACATCGACGATCGTGGATGGATCCGGAGCTGAAAGTTGCACAATGGTTAATTTGGAAAGGTGGTAGCGGAAGGTCCACGTGGTAACTTTTGGTAAATTCCGTGGGCAAAAGCAGTTTGGAAAAAACCGCCGAAAGGAGGCTTCGAAATAGACCATTATTTAAATAAAGTTGAATTGGTTTTTAAAAATAATTTCATTTGTGTGCCACACGTTGAAGGGAAGAGACAGTCCTCCATATTTCCAAACTCAAACTTTTACTTGTTTTCAATCATAAAGAGTCAGCTAAAAATTGGTTTTTATAGAACAAGAGAAGGGAAGCCACCATTCAACAACACAGAAGGGAAGCCCAAAAAAAACATCAGCCCAGAAGAGTTGCAGAAATATATACACTGAGAGCATTCATGAAGTTAAACAGTTCAAGGTTTAGAAGCAACTTAGTATATTTTTCTGAAAATGACTGTTTTAGTCATTTTATTAAACGACCTGTTTCCAGCAAACGAAGACGAATTTTCAAAAACTGAAAGAGGATTTTCATAAAAACATTATTATCTACAAAAAACTCTCTTAGGATTTACCCAAGTCCTACATATTGGGAGCAGCAAAGTCATCTTCAAAGGGACAATGTTCAGATTTCGAAATGATTGTTCTAGTCATCCAATTAAAATAATTTTTTACATCAAATGAAGATGAATTTTGTGAAACTGGGAGAGGCGTTTCTTCAAAACATACCTATCCACGATAACCTCTTTCATTTTTCACACAGGTACTACAGTTCAGCAGAAAAAACATCAGTTGTACAGGCCAGTTTTCATGTTTTCCAAAGGACTATTTCAGCCATCAAATTCAAAGAATTGTTTTGGACAAATGGAATTTAATTTGACAAAAATGAGAGAGGTTTTGATTCCTAGTAGTCCTATAATCCAAAACCTCCTTCATTTTTTTCACAGTAATCACAAGTTGGGAGAAATTTAAATATCTTTAAAGGTCATTTTTCTAGAAATATACAATTTTATTATATGAGTCATCAAATTCAAAGGAATATTTCGAGGCGATTGAGATTATTATGGAGAAATGAAGACATGGGTTTTGTTGGGAACATGTCAATTTATAAAAACCTCTCCCATATTTCATACAGCTATCACCATTGGAGATCTGCAGGAGAAACTTTGTTGTAACTGTTTCTATTTTTAGAGTTCAGTTAGGTTTTGAATTCTAAGTTAGGTAAAGACTATTCTTATATAAATTAAAATGTAATTGATAGTTAGAGGGAGGATTTTCAAGAGAGGAGAGACTCTACATTGTAATGGCTTCATGTTTTCAGTAAATGAATGAAATTTGCACAGAAGGAATGTAAAATCTTTTTCATATCAGAGATTCTTGTGCCATCTTTTTCTTCAGTAAGTAATTTCTTTATGTGATTGTTTATCCTATTTCCCACATCATTTTGTATTTGCTTTAATGCTTGAGAATTAGTTTTTATGGGCTATAATTCATCTTGCATGCTCTAGGTCCATTGTTCAAGCATTTTCAAAATATTTTCTTCTAAAGTCTTGCAAAATTCACCATAGTTAGGTGCTCTGTTTGATGGAATGTCTCCCTTTGTCTACTATTCAACCTACTAATACCTCAAGACTGAGGAAATGGTGCCTACCTTGCCTCTGATCATAAACCTTCAAAACCTTACCTCCTGCAACCTATTCCAAATTTGATTGTTGACTCCATTGCTCAATGGTCTCCTCCATGACTGTCCTACCAAATCTTTAAAACAAACTTGTCCTATTTGTCCCATCAGAAATATGACCTTCTGAGTGTATTTGATTGAATATCTTGAGTATAAAAACTTTGTAAATAGTGAGAGATCCGTCTCTGATTGTATTAAGTCAGAAATACATTCTAAAGTGGTTTTTATTGTTACCTTGGGATCTACCTTTTCACAACCTGGGTACATTCTGAGTGCTAACACTCTCCACTACCTTTTATTGGATACTGGTAGTCATCCCCAAGTTTCACCTTGTGGGGTTATTCATGTTTTGATAGTTTCACAAATGATTCTTTAAATCTCTTCATGTGTTCGGAAGCCCCACTGTCTATAAGCCAATCATTGCTTCCATGTGTGATGTTTCTCGTCAGAGCGAAAATCAAAACATATCTTCATCACTTGAAGAATCACCATTGTATTATTTGATTCTCTTCTTGGAAGGCTCATCATCTTCTTTAGCATGAGCATGATGTCTTTTCTTGTTTCCCTTCTTCTTGTGAGAGCCATTTTTGTTCCTAGGACAATATCTAGCATAGTGTCCTCTTTCATCACATGTAAAGTATCTGGATTTAGGTAGATTCTTTTTAGATCATATAGGATGAGAGTGCTTACCTTGGTGATGGTCTGTTTTTCTCTTCTTGGATTGTACTATGAGAGTTTGATCTTCATTTCCCATCTTTTCTTCTCGAGCCACTATTCGAGCTTCTTCTTGTGAGCATTCTTCCCACAGTCATCTAAACTTGACTAGCTTATTTTTGGCACAGATCCCTTGAATGAAAGAGTTCCATGCCCTAGGGAGAACATTCAAGGTAGTCATCACAATTTTTGCATTCTCTATTTCTTCATCTACCACTTCAAGCTATTCCTTGATTTGAGAGACCATTGTAAAGTAATACTGGATGGGATCCTCATTCCACATCTTTACATTCTTCAATTGGTTTCTCAGAGTCATCTTTTAGTTTATGTTCTTCCCTTCAAATAACTTGGTCAGAGCATCAAACATCTCTTTAGGTGTATTTAGGGAGGACACCTGTGGTATGAGGTGATCCTTGATTGAATCAGCAATAATCCTCTTATCCATGACCAATTTATTCTTGAGTAAGGACTTAGCATCATCTCCCTCTGGAACTGGAACCTCTTCATTGATGTAAGAGTCCAACTCATTTTCTTCCAGGACTAGGGAGACCCTATACTTCCAAGTTTGAAAGTTATTATCTCCCTTAATATTTTCATCAAGCTTGGTATGATGAGACATCTTAACAGAGAACCTAAAATGGAAATGAAAAATATTTAGATCTTACTAGGTTAAGATGTCGAAACTGGATCTGGAGCTGAATTTCTGCAAAGCTGGTTTTCTGGTTCAGGAGTATATTAGGGTTTGACTTTCCCAGAGTTCTACCAAACCAAAAAATTTAATATTTATATCTAAACTTTGATTTTGGGGAGGAGATCAATCCAGGCCTGGGCTCACTCAAAAATTACACTTCAGCGGAAAGCCCTAATTTCCCGTAGTAGTGGGAGATAAAAAACTGAAAAATTCTCAAAATCAGATTCTGCTTCGACAAAAAGATGCGCCCTAGAGAGGAGATTCAGCCTAGCCTCCTTTTTCTCAAAATATGTGGAGAGAGATCCAAAAAGTAGGAAGCCATCGCTTCAATAGCTGCACAATGTATTCTTCTTAGGTTACATCTGATACCATGTTATATTTTTAACATTTAAGATAAATGATATCAGGATCTTATCTGAGAGAATAACAAGCACACCAATCAATCAGAAGAGACAATGGAAATAAATATTTTCCTTGGGGAAACCATAAAGGAGAAAACCCCACAACTTCCTTAGAGATAGAATCAACACCAAAAGTAAAACCCAAATACAGTAAGATGATCTCCTGACAGCAGTAGTCTCTCTCTCTCTCTTGTCGCAACTTCTTCTTTCTCTCTCAGTTATGCACTACAACTGAGTTTGAATGAATGTATGTTAAATAGAGAGGCACCCTCTCTATTTATACTAATTATTGACTTGAAAATAACTCACTAGGGATGAATTCTCTAGGAGAGTCTAATAACTCTAAGGCCCCACAACTACGGGGACTTTAACCCTTGATCAATAAGGAGGGTTACACTCTATGAATTTACATGACTTGTTCACATGATTGAATCTCCCGATAGGAACATCGGGGCATGACATGACTCAATTACATTACATATACTTCCCGATAGAAACATCGGCGTACAATACATAAGATATACAAGTGAATACATTCCGAAGTTACAAATACATTAACACCAAAGCTATGATAAACCATTCCTTATGTTGCACATTGCTGATTCCAAAGTTGACCTTAGCCATCAGAGTTGGTATTCAAGCTTGAAATTGTTGTTTATATGATGTCATCCTTTTCCATCAACATCACAACAATGATGGTTGGGATGTGGAAAGTGGAGCGCCTTTTCACATAACCTAAAACAAAAATACCTTTAGCAGGTTCGAGGATCATGAATTAGGCATGCAGCTGGAGTTGGGTGATGATGCAACATATCAAGTCACTGTAATGAGTCACTATTTGTACCTAGTTTGACAAATAATCTTCTCTCTATTTCAATTATCATAGATATGAAGTGTATAGCTGAGTTTGATGATCAACAATGCACTTTTAGAGATAAAAAGTGATCCACTTTTGGCTAAAGGTATGCAAGAAGGAGGCCTTTGTAGGATTCTTACTAATAGAACAAACTAATATGATCTAGTGCATGCTAGTGACAAGTTGTGTGCATTGTGCTACGGGTTCTTTGGTCAATTTATTTGGATGTGCATGAGCCTATGATTTATTCGTCATTAATAGGGAGAGTGTATATTGTTTCCTTTATTGATTATTCATCTTTCAAAAATTGGATTTGTTTTATGAAGACTAAGTATGAAGTGTTATTTAAATTTAAATAGTACAAATCCTTGATTGAAAATCAGATAGGGAAGAATATCTAAGTGCTTAGATCTTGTAGTAAGGAGAGTACATCTCCAAGGTCTTTAACATATTTTTGGAGGTGTGCAACAGACAAAATACTAGAGGAGGAATTTATTGGAAAGAAAACTGAAGTTTTGCTATTGTATTTGGTTGTTCATTTTACATTCATGTTCCAAATGATAAAGGATAGGATTGAACCATCAAGTATTAAGGGTATTTTTGCTGGATACAAAAAGACACCAAAGGCTTACAAAATATACATTCCAACACAAAGGAATACTACAGTATGTAGGGACGTGAATTTTAATGAAGATAGATGATCCTCAAATTTTAGGAGCCTCCTGCAGAGAATAAGGAAGGATAAAACCTTTTTTGTGTCGGAATATGTTAAACCCACTCAATACTTAGGATAAAATAATTAATCATTATTTCATCAATTATCTACCCACTAGCTTAATTATTTGGCATCCACTTGCACCAGCTTAAACTAAACACATGCAATCTATACCATAGGAATACTTTACTTCTAATTCTATATTGATCTTGACCACTTTATGGACATCCCGAATTAGTAAACATTGCTTTACAACAGATCCTACTTTATTCCGCTTTATTCTACTTTGTGTGGATAAGGTAAAGCTTGTTAACTGGGAAATTGGGTTCCTTTGTTCCCAACCCATCCTTCTTGAATTTATCTCCATTTTCTAGGATTAGAATATTTTTCCATCTTCCTTGACAACTCACTCATGCTTTTTCTAATTCGTGATGTCCTTGACAGATTTGGGAAGTGTTTTAGCCACCTATTGGGATTTGCTATATTTTGGTAAGTCGGCCTTTTTGAGCTTTATGAGTTGTCTCCATACAACTCTATTTTCCTTTATAAGGATGTATTACCATTGTAATAATATCAATTATCATTTATTGATCATTCAATAATGTGTGTTCATTAATTCCTCTTCTTCTCTCGTTATGCTAATTCTCTACAATTCCTAGTGAGGTTGATTGTGTGCTTAGATTCTTAGCTTGTTTATGGATTTCATGTTTCCATCAAGGATTTATAATTATGACAGGTTGTTCCAAAGTATGATATGAAATTGAAGGAAAAACAGATCTAGATTAGAAAGGTACCAACCAAGAAACAAAGGCATCATTACCCTCAAGTTCAGCGGGTAAATTTTTGGACAAAGAGAGACCACTTAAACAAACCACTAGCATTGTTCATTATAGATAATGAAATGTGCTTTAATGTCATCCTAATTTCAATTCAACATGAAAAATGGATATTCCTTAAGGTGTTATAGGTCCCAATCCATATATGCAATGAGATTATGAAAAAAAAAGGGTTAACTAGAGTCAAAGGGTTAAATTAGACAATGCTTATTGGTTCTTGCAAGTGTTATCTCTCTTATGTAGTGGCTTAAAAATCTCTTCTTCCTACAGATATGAGAGAGGATTCAAACAGTCTGTTTGATAGAGAATATCAAACCCATAGTGAAAGAGGAACACATGGTTCAAATAGATGATAAAGTTAAACCCTATGGTTGCTAGAGTACATCAATGAGATGCTGTAATGAACCTTTCTATGGATAGGACTATTTTTTCATGCTGATTGGTTATGACTTTTGATTGAGAGATATCACTAGCATAGATCCATATTAAAAGGGTATCTACCAAGCTTCGACATGGTTCAAATCTCTCAAGGTGAAAACCCATTTTTAGAGAGGAAATGTTGACTAAGTGTGTAATGCAATGTTTATAATTTTAATTTATCAAATTTGTATGGTTTTATATATTTGTGGTTCTAAATATTTTAAATATAATTTGAGCTGACATGTTATTTTTTATAATTTTTCTTTTTTTATAAATACATGTGTCACCTCTAGAGTGAGCATAGAAGGAGTTACACATCTCCCCCCATACTAGATTGTAGAATGTGCCTCTTCGTCACAATCAAACACTTAATGCATACACCCATATGGCACTGTGTAGGGCCCACAATTTAAGTCTAAATTTTAATGCTAACTAATGTTGAAGTTTAGATGATTGCATTTTCCAAACACTGCTCTTGTGACTATCCAACTTAGTTTTTTTTACATCTTCTTGTTTTATATTGATGTATGTATGCTAAAGGTTTCTTGTTTGGCATATGGTTCTTGAAAAATAGTAGACTTCATAAAATTCAAGACCAAAACATTCACCATATAGAAAATGAAATGGTTGTAGATTTCGTTATCTTTAATAAAAAAATTATGTTTGTAAAGTAAGGTCTCGTATAATGATTTTCAGATATGAAAACATCAATTAAAATGAAAACCACTTACATGAAAACATGACCCATAAACTTGTGATGAAATGAATTAATTTGTATGGATGGAAGTTGATGTATGATAAGGAAAATTACCTCCACAATGGACGAACCTCTAAATTTTCCAATGCTATAGGATGCAAATGATTATCCTCAGTATACACATTGATTTGAGTGTGAATATAGTTTCACAATTCCAATTGATGACACCATGTAGATTGTAGTATACTATGCCTCTTCCCTGTGGTCACTATAGTGGACTATCCCCACTCTGAGAGAAATTTTGGACCTTTGTAAATTTGTAAACCTAGGTCAAAAAGTCAATTTCAGTTTCATTACTTTAAAAACATCAAATATTAAAAAAATGATTCGCATAATAAGGTATTGAAAAGTAGGACACATGCATATGAAATCAAAGAGGTTCCCCTAGAAAGGTATATGTTCACCATTTGTACTTTCAAGAAAATAAAAAAAAAGATTTAGAGAAGCGGGTCTTCATAACGCAAGCATACGACCTTATAGAGGATCCTCCCTACATAATCAATAGGAGAGTATCTTCATCATATGGAACATGGTCATTAATGGTGTGTGCACTAGTATTCCTCGACATTTTGCATTTGTGTTGAGGAAATACAAATGGAATTAAATATGGATGGTACCCAAACATCAAAATGCTAATAAAAAACACATGGTACCCAAATATCAAAATGATGATAAAAACCGCTCAATACCATGTTATGTTATGCAAAAAATATAACGAATATATTAAGTTTCTCATATTTTAACAAGTTTAGTTGATCAAAATTTTGGAGTGTCATAAAGGATTGGGAACCATTATCCAATCATTATTCACTTTATATATTTATACATTACACATCTTTGTGATAAATCATTATTCACTTTATATATTTATACATTACACATCTTTGTGATAATTTTTTTGCTATGGGATAGTTAAATGAGTATCCTAAAAATTTTTTGTGGTTGTTAAATGGACATTTGTATAACCAGGTAAAAAGATGACCTCTAAGTAAGGACACAATATATTAAAATGAAAATGAATTCAATCCTTGGCATGGCTCCCAATAGACATGTCACGAACACAAGTAATTTTGAAAACGAAAGGGTTGTTAATAGCATGCCATGCCTACTTTAGTCTTCCTGGTTTCAGCAATAGGTTATAAGTAAGACTTGGTTCCAAAATTCTTTCAATACTTTCCAAGTACCTAAATACAATTCATGGACGAAAATACAAAAATTTATCATTTCGATCCGCGCAAGAACATCATTTCCAATTTATTGGGTCCACATTGGTGCTCTTCCTCATCCAAATTCTGCAAAAAAAACATTTCTAGTAGTTAGTCCTGGACAATAATAATTGTTTATAGAATGAAAGATAAAAAATAACGAAAAAATTACCAAGCGTCCTGGAAAGCACGATCAACAAACATAGTCCTTTAATCATATAAAAAAAAATAAAAGGGAATATTATATTGTATGTTTGCTTAAAATACCAAGTGTTACATGAATAAAAAATTTCTTCTCAGCTATGCTTTCTTCAAAATGCCAACATCAAAAGAGGTAGACTACTAACATTAACTAATAGTTCATTGCTGCTTGGAGGAACAAGCCTCACATTACTACTAAATTGCTCGAATTGCATAACTTTATAAAGCATTAAGACTTGTACATTTTCCAGTATCCTAAAACATAATAATCAATACAAACTCATTGAAGTATGAAAATAAAAGAAGTAAAGAGGAAGGGGGAGGAAGTAAGGAGGTGGGAGAGGGATCAATTCTACAACAATGTAGATGAGCTTGGGACATTATAAATTGCAAACATTTTTTTTTCTATTCTGAGCATGAATTTTGAATCTTCTTAATTGACAGAAAAATTCCTAGGTGAGGTATCATATATAAAAATAAACATTGTTCTACCTTGTTCAGTGAGAGAAGGATGAATTCCAGGATAAACATTTTCTACTTATTCTGTTCCCAAATGATTATATGTCTAAACTTTCTAGTCTCTTCCACATTTGCACTGGGTCTTTCTAGTTTACCCATTTCCTATTTATGTTTTCCTCTCCATTTTACAGGTTAAAAAAAAATCTTAGGCGAAGTATCATATATGAAAATAAATGCTATTCTACCTTGTTCTATGAAACAAATGAATTTTATGATAAACTTTTGTTACTTACTCCCTTTCCAAATGATTTTATTTCTAAATTTGTCAGTCTCTTCCATATTTGCATTGGATCTTCCTGTCTTGCCCATTTTTGTATTGGTGTTTGCCACAATATAAATATTTTATTTACATCTCATAATTTCCATGTTAATTTCACAGCATCATTAAGAGCCATTCTACGAGAGAATGGAGGCACCTGGTGAGTTACTAGGAGTTGATCAACTTAATTCAATTTGGTACCTAAGCTCAGCCGGGGGATGAGAGACATTCTTTAAGAATGGAGGCACTTGGTGAGTTACCAAGATGTTTGTAGCTGTGAGACCCATTCTCGAGGAGGATGGTACCCTATTTAGTTAACTAGGGAAGAGTAATACCATAGAAGGTACCTTAAGGTCGCCAACAGTCTCCTAGGATTCTTGTTCCGGGACCAAGTAGGTTAATTCCATGGAAACGTCCCTAGAATATGGTTAGGGACCATGTCTGTATCTAGGGTATTCTAGTATGGGACCAGAAAGTTTCTTGGACATAATGTCCAAGCAGATCTTGCAAATTTAGACAGAGACTTCATAGTCTGGGACCAACAAGATTCTTGGTCTAGGACCAACCAGTTCCTGTAGGAGTATTCTTGGTCAGTTAACGAGGTGGATCTTGGTAAAGATTAACCAAGAAGATAATGTGTGATATCCTCTCTCCTAATCGGTTATTTCTATATTGTTTCTCAAGGGACTGGCCATCCCTTCATGGAGATGCCACTAACAACTAACCCCTAGGAGCAGTAGTGAGGACCAAATGATCACATCATCCAGTTTGGATCACCTCCTTATATAGTGATGATAAAATACAAGTGAAAATGTATCTTGAGAGAGAAAATATTAAATCCCTTGGTCTTGTTGGTCTTTTAGGTAAAAGTGAGATTTTTGTCCACCTTTATGGTACACCTTGGTCTTGTTGGTATGAGGGTTACCTTGTCATGTTATAATCACCTTTGGTTGACTTATGGTGTTTTACTTAGTCCTGGTGTCCTTACAGTGTGTACCTTTGGTATGTTGACTTTTAAATTATGGTTTTTTATTTTGGGGCATTGCTACCCTATCCTAAGTCAACTTAATTTTTATTTATTTTACCATCGGTAAAATTTATTTTATGATAAGACCATTGGACCATTTTATTTTACCTTTGGACCTTTGATACTAATCTAAGTCAAGCTAATTTATTATTTTTTCTAACTACCCTAAATATTATGGTTTACCTAAGAGACCTTTCTAGAAGACTTGTCAAGATTTTAAATTAAGGTCATTCCTCCTTCCTTAGTGAGAATCGGTGAAAGAGAAAGGTTTGGATATGATTCTTTGAGTTCGATTCTTTCCAGTTAATGGTTTCTACTATTTGGAGTTGAAGTCTTGGGTTTTGATATGATTGGAGTGGGTTGGTTCTCTTCTTCTAAAGACAGTGAGTTTCTATCCTCACTGGGTCATGTTTCATTTTCTAGTTATTGACTGTTTTCCTCTTTGTTGGTTGTGGGATGTGGGTTTCTCCCTTTTCAAGTCATGGAATGTATTTCTCTTTGTTGGTTTGTGAGGATGGGATGTAAGTTTGTTCCCTAGGGATGGGTCATGAACTCTACCAGGGTGATTGTGACTGTGTGTCCACCCTGCCAATGTGACTATGGAAACCTTGTCTACATGATTGTGTGTCCACTCGATTCAAACATGACTGTGTGCCCCTTCTTGTCTGACTATTTGTCTCCTTCAGAGTGACTGTTTCTTTTCTCTATTATGAAAATGTTTCTTTACTAGTGTGACTGATTGTGTACACCCTTCTAATGTAACTGTTTACACCCTACCAGCGTGACTGTGTACAACCTACCACATGACTGTGTGACTGTGTCTCACTGGGCTATGGTCTACATGGGTACTTCAGGATATCCTACTTCCTTTGTTATTCTCTAGTATCAAATACCTTACTATTGTTCATATATGTAACTATATGATAGCTTCATAATAATGGTACCACTTCTCTTCCTAATATTGTAGTATTTAACATAGATGTCGTAGTATTTAATATCGTATTATTTAAGGGTTTTTCTCTTAAATGCCTCAAATCTCAATTAGCATTAGGATTTGGACCCTCTAGAATGTTCTTAAAAGTCCACACATGAGTAGATCAAAATTCATGGGTAGTGAGATCGGATGCAAATTCACTTAGTACCATGGTGTTCAACTAGATATGTTAACTTGCAAGAGACATAACTTCATCATATGGACTCTAATCAAGGTGATCTTTACACCATTGGATGTTTAAAAATGTGTAGAATATGGAGTCTTGGTATGGTGTATTATTTGGTGTAGTGTATCATTAGGCTACTTCAAAGCTACATTATATTATTAATTTTTTTATACACTTAAATAATATGTAAGCATTTACACTAATAACTTCTTTACAATGTGTTATATCATTTCACTTCTCAACAAATAATTTTACATCCCTACTAACAGTATTAAATCGTAAATAATGAAAAGCTAGTTAATAATGAAAATCTAGTTAGAGTATATCATGTCATTCTAATACATATTACAATCTAATTCAAAAAGGGAATGTATGCACACATTAAAGAAAATTGAAATTTTCAATTAGTTTTCTTTTTCAAATTTATCCTATGGCCGTGAGGCTAACAAAACAATTCTCAATCAACTCAACTAAACTAAGAAATGAATATTTCTTCAGAATTTAATAAAATATAAAATTGTCAAAGAAAGAAAAAAAATAGTCCCATGTCCCATAAATTCTCATTCAATTACTGCTGCTCAAATGAGATTCTTTAATTTCTCTTATATTTCATTATTGTTGTTGGTATTGCTTACACTTCTACTATTACTACATAAATTACTCATGCACTGGTTGTTCTTTTTTGTTTGGTGCTTCTTGAGCTTTTACTATTACACATTCTTATACTTCTTTCATTCTCCTCTCTTGTATTTTCATTCTCCTCTCTTCTTCCTGCTCAACTAATTGAGGTGATGTTGTCGTCCCACAGTTACTCCCACTCTCACTGCTCTCCTTTTCATTTGAATTTTCATGTTCTTCTTTCATTATACTCGATCTCACCTCCTTTTTCTCTTTCTCTTCATCTTCCTCGTCCTTCGCCGGTTTTTCTAGGTGGTCCTCCTCTTCTTGTTGCATGTGTCATCCTTTTGCTGATCTTGGTATTTGTTGGGAAAAATATTGTCTTGAATAATTTACCTAATATTTAATTATCAACCGGGGTTAGTAGGCTTAGAGTTTCTACAAAATATATGCAAAGGTAGAGAGTGTCGTGGTAATAAGCTAAAGGTCCGAAGTTGAAATTCTAAGTACCTAATTAAGTTAGTGAAAACAAAAGTGACATCAAACTATTTATAAATGTTCAAATATAAACAATGCTTATGACAATAAACTATTCTATCTAGAGAGATTGATTTTTACTTGAGAAACTTAAAAAGGATTTACAATGACCAAATAGAAACGATACATACACTAACTAAATTATCTTAATTCCACTCTCCTTTATTATTTTGAGGGTAGGAATTTACTGTAATAGGAACTGGGGCAGAAGGGGTATCAAAATGGCTCTCAAAAGAAGTATAAAAGCTAAAGGGAATTAAGTCTAGTTTGATCTCTATAAAAATTTGTAAACTAAGAAATGTCCAGTTACTGGAAATAGTAAACATGATTGTTTATATACACATGACTCCTATTTACAAAGTACTATATAAGAATAGACATAGTTTATGGACAAACAAAAAACTCCCAAGGATGATTTGAGTTCTATAATAAACACCTAATCTATTAATGCATGTAATTTAAAACTAAAGGAACAATCTTGAATTAAAGTCTCAATTATAGATCAATACAATGAGTTAATTTACATAATATCATTCCTATCCATAAGGTAAAAGAAAGAGGAAGGAGAAATGAGTTTTAACAAGAAGTCTCCAACAATCTTATCCAAAGGTATTTAAAAGAAAATATAAACATTATCTAACCATTACTACTCAGATAGAATCAGAAAACTAGAAGGATAAAATTTAAAATAAATTAAAAACACGCAGGACTGAATGAACGAGTGTATAAAAGATGGAGATGAAGGTCTGTATAAAAGGTGGAATAGACTATTTGTATGACAGTCTATTTAAAGGAAATGTTAAAACGTTAAGGAAACAATAAATTAAAATGCTTTATTGAAGAGCAGCTACCCCATGCATGTACTATTGTAATGTAAAACAGGAAGTAAACCTACTTTAATGAATGACTTTCACAACCTAGACTAATTTCATAATTTGAAACAAACTAACATATTCTTAAGCAAGTTAATGATAAAAAACTGGAATAAGCAGAACTAGACTATAACTAGTAAAATAAATTTAATATAGAAATCGAAAGACTGTACAGAAAACTTGAAAGCTATCTTAAACGCAACATCTTTCCATTTAATAAAAAGAACCTACATGCTCAACATAATTTCAAACTGAAATCTATACTATACGAAATAGGAATGATTATAGAAACAAAACTAAACAATTCATAAAAATAGTTTATACTAATTGCAAGGAAAAATAACAAAACCTACATAAGGATATAAATAATCTATTTGTTGGGGGGGCCTCCCAGTGAACAGAGTTGAGCTTCTTCTAGTCAAACACAATCATATACAGCACATTGAAGACTTTCATTAAAATAATAGGTAGTGTTACAAATTTTTTCAAATGGAACTGATCAACAACAGACAAAGGATCAAACTCTATATTGAGAGAGAGACTCTTAAGACTCAGACTAAGATCCTCTTTCTAAATCACATACAACATCTATATATATACATTGTTCAATGGAGGTGAGCAAGTCGACCCTTTAGTGGTCGACTGCTCTTCCAGATAAAGCAGTCATAATGGAAAATACATATATTAATAATTAACAAATGATTGTTCCTCTTATTTTGCCAATTAGGTTCCTTCAAGCGCACAATGTTGTTCATACTTCAGTCTGAATCAAATCCTGTGTCAAGGTGTTATGCCATGAGCACTTCTTCTAGAAGAATATGAACACTGAGATACCGGTGCATTGAGATGACAGTTTCTGGCCGTTTTCATGCTCTTAATACATAGAAACATGCTCTATGAAAATGCACGGTCTGTTTGATGATCTAGATAGTAAGTTGGGCGCTCTCTCCATATACTCAGCTGAACGCGTGTCTATTTGTCAGCTCGTCAAAAATACCATATAACTTGTAGAGAATAAGACACATGAATTAATATAGAAAATGCACTCTGTATTATGCCAATTTTAACCATTGAAAGCATAAAATGATGATAATAAATAGAGTTGACATAAATCCTAATTTAGTCATACCTGAGACTTGTAGAGGGAGCTGCATGGTGCAAAAGGCACTAAAAAGTAGCAAAACATATGTTAATATGTGAAGTATTGAACCCAAAAATAGTGACAAAATGGGGACCAACATTTCGCGAAACCAGAAGAATACCAGGTCCCACTGGTGCAAAGTAAAATATATCATAAGGAAGAAGGCAGAGCTGCATCAGCAGCTGCCTCTGACTTGGATGGAATAGATTGCTTGTACTTCAACTTCCTCGCCTGCGCTTTGAGAAGATCATGCCTCTCCTACCGATCCCTCTGAGATATACTAATTAAAGTATGTAGATCCTCCATATTCCTAATTTGTAACCATAGTTCTCTGTTTTCTTCATGAAGCTCTGAAATTAACTTGACATGTGCTTCATTTTTCTTTGCCGATTGAGCTAACTCAGAAATTAATTGTTCTAAGGTGGGCTGCAGTGGCGTCAGTGGTTTTGGGGACTGGTTAAAATCCCATGGAGGACTTATTTTTGTTGAAGGTAGGTCCAAATCGACAACCAGAAGGGGATCTTCAGATGCAGGGATATCCATATGATCAGTGTCCTCGACCAATTTAGCAGAGATGCTAGCTAATGTTGAAAGGGATGAGTTGGGAATGATTTCCTCTACCTCAACCTCATCATTCAGATGGTCATTCTAGTAATCAAGATGAACCATGGTCTGAGTACTGGGATGAATCCTACACTGGATGTTTTTAGCCTTCTGTCTTCTAGTACGAGGTCATGAAAAAGGCACAAATTCAGCAGACACAAGACTAGCAGGGGTTTCTTGTACATGTGAAATAGGTTCTGAGACACCCTCATCAAGGTGGACACCATCGGGGTTTCCTTTTGCAGTGGGTGAGGTTGGTCTACACTCGGGATGAAAATGTCGAGACCGTTTACGAATATTGAGGTGGGGACTGAGTATTTTAAAAACAAAGGTTTCCAAATACTGGCTTCGGTCTTTAAGCTGATCCAAGATTAATATTTTGATTATACTATGGTGATACAGATTACTCTTAGGATGCAGGGTATTCCTTCTAACCAAATTTGACATTTTTTCTAGGCTATGGTGGAAAAAGAAAGGAAAATTCAAGCATCTATTGTCAACAAAGTGGAATAATAATCGAAGGTGACAAGACTTAAAAATGATAAATCTACCTTCGTAAGTAAATAGGTGAATGATGACTATTAACGACTTGATATAATCCGACTTTATCTAGCTGTGATGGTAGGCTTTCACACCTGTTACATACCGGAACTCAGGATTCAGCGTGAAATTGTGTGATGGTCGTGGAACGAACCAATGTTTATGCCACCATTCACCCTCCCAAGAAATCTTAGTGTTGCGGGTAATCGATTCTTCAGTGACTTGAAAAGAAAGGTGACCTACTCTGACCATCCTCCCATCAAATCTCATTGTGAACATCAATAAAATATCTTCGTCATAACCTTGCATCGAATGGAGGAAAGGGTTCCATCCAGCATGAAAGAACACTTCCCTACACTCCCTAACCTTTGTCATTTGAAACAGATCCTGATAACTCTCATGCTCGAATCTGTTCGACATGATGGAAACAGGGGAAGGAATACAGAGTTTTTAGGAAAGGTGGCTAAAATTCTCCAGAATAATAACGGTTAGTGATGGCGATGGATATGAGAAAGGTTCACACAGTGCTGGTTTTAAAGCATTCCACATTCAACCTGCCAAATGATCATGCAATTAGCTTGGCATGCCTAAACGATCGTGCCATTATGGCGAATTTTCAAAGTGTGTGCCATCTAAATCGCGTGATTGAATGAGTTTCTGATTTTTAGTTGTTTCAATCATTTCCAAAGAAATATTTGGAAAGGTTGAATGTGTAACTTAATACAAGTGTATAACCAAACTTATAACCATAACCTTCGTTCAACGAGGAGGGTGGATTATCTAATAGATTATGCATGCGAACATAAAAGGAGAATGATGAAGATGACAGGATCATAATAACTAAAAGGTACTCGATGATTATTTGAAGGTCGTATCATATCCAAATATGAATAAAATAAGAACATATTAGATTTAATTCGTGCAGTCATTAATCAACATTAGTCATAATATCATATAGATGTGACCCTAACGACATGACTCAAATTTTTACCCAATGAAATTAAGCCAACACGTAATCAAACGTATGAAAATATCATAAAACAATTTATCCAGCTCATCATTCGGCCGTTTATTCACACAGACATTTGACCCTTCATATGATCCTTCATATAGCTCTTCATATGAAATAATTCTTTTAACATTCTTGGTTATTCATCCACAACTTTAAGGCCAACTTCGCTATCTACATTACCCTGCAAACACTTTATCATTTGGCAATGAGTCTTTCATAAGTAAAAATGAAGACATACAATCAACTAATCCTCCCCCAAACCAAAGATATGGGATGTCCTCAAGCCATACAAGAAAACTATGTAATTTGCAAAAGAATTAAGCAAGTTCAGTCATGCTGTTGTAAGTTTGTAAAAGAGAAAAAGACTAACTAATAGAGGGAAAATATTTAGATAGATATATTAAAAAAATAGTGCTCAAATGTATAGATATATAAATGGATCATTGGTGATGTTATGAATAGTACCATAGGGAAAACTAGTCACCCTTGCCTTGTTGTAAAGACATCTTGTCATCTCAA
>LPNX010110434.1:84231-122195 GCA_001517045.1 Pseudotsuga menziesii | reverse complement strand
TATATATATATATATATTATTGTTCTTTCAAATCACGTGCCTAGTGGTGCATTAAACAGATCTCTTTACTTGATATTGCCCTGCTACCAACAGGCCTGTTTAGCACCTCGACAGGTTTATCTTGGTACCATGCAAGCATATCCCCTCTGCTAGTGAGCCTGTTCAGTACCCCGATAGGTTTACTTGCATTTATCAAAATTCCTTGTAAGTTATTACTTAGCATTGCCCTGCTACCAACAGGCCTGTTTAGTATCCCGACGTGTTTTCCTTTTATAAAGATTTTGAATATAGGAAGTCAATTAGTACTAGAGCGTGCTAAGCCCTGCTAAACACATGAGTTTTTTTTTCTTCCACAAAATGGCCTTAACTATATATCATGTCAAAAGAGAATAACTTAAAGGTGTCCCTTGGCCTTTTAGTCTATTTTATAAAAGGTAATGTTCCCCACAAGCAGTAATTCCACTTACCCTCTAGTGCCCTCAAAGATAGTTAAGAGTCAAGTTTTGATAACAAGTGTAGATGAAATAATAGTCTCTAGGTATGAAAATGTTGAAGATCATGATAATTAAAATAAATCTTTTGAGAAACTGTTCGAATAATTAGAATCTGAATCAAAACACTTAGCATAAAAAAATCATAAAATAACTCGTTTGAAAGTGATATACAAGAAAAGCTTCAAGGTCTTATTAGAGCTCTTTACCTCATAAGTTTTTCAAAGAAATAGATGCTTCTTCAAAGCCATGTATTAGATGATTCATTATATTCATGAAAATATAGAAAAGAGTCCTCTTGAAAGAAGTGATTAGAAGTGACTCTTTATTTATTCAAAGAGATATACACATATTTACATATATACAAGTAATGAAAACCCACAATATATTTTTAAGATTAGGAGGAAGAACTTTTTGGAGGGAGCAGTCCAATAATTACCTCTATCTTGAGAGGATCCATCTTGATCTTTTGGGGAAAAACATGATGCCCCATGCAAATATAGCATAGAGGAATTTTTATTAATGGAAATTCCTGTGAGGGATGATTGCTTTTTACTGTTCGTTCTTCTTCCTGGTTTTCTATGTAGTTTTTGTTTCTAGAGTGAGTGTTCCTAGAAGGTTTCTTTCGAGGAGCATCCCATCATTCTTTTTTAGAATAGAAGTTCCTTTGATCACTCATTCTTTTATTGGTTCTTACAGGAGTAGGGAATGCTATTATGGATATGTCAATTTGAGGGTTTACTATTACCAAAGAGAACTCCCACCTAGGTAAATTTAGCTTCCTTACTTCAAGAGTTATATTATCATATTTTGTTACTTAGTGGAGTGTTAAGAGGTTCCATAGTTACTTCTTTTTAAATTTGGTCAAAAATAGGGCCCTAAGGTCCTCTTGCTAGGATCTCTTTTCTTTCTATAATTCCCCCCCTTGTAAGAATCTCTTTATGGGTATAGCAAAACTACTTCCTATAAGTGTGTTTTTTTTTCAATGCTTATTCAGTGAGTCGGGGTTTTTATGTTTCCTATAAAATTTTATAAAAACTCAACAAAATTTTGCTATCCTATGCTACTATTATTACTAGATTTGGGGGTGTCTATTATAACAGATGTGTAGGTTCTTACCTCTCATCTTACTGCTCCCCTGTTACCACCCTATTCTACCTTAGGAAACAACTCCCCGGCAACGGCACCAAAAATGTTGGGAAAAATATTGTCTTGAATAATTTACCTGATATTTAATTATCAACCAGGGTTAGTAGGCCTAGAGTTGCTACAAAATATATGCGAAGGTAGAGAGTGTCATGGTAATAAGCTAAAGACTCTAAAGTTGAACTTCTAAGGACCTAATTAAGTTAATGAAAACAAAAGTGACATCAAACTATTTATAAATGTTTGGATATAAACAGTGATTATGACAATAAACTATTCTATCTAGAGAGATTGATTTTTACTTGTGAAAATTAAAAAGGATTTACAGTGACCAAATAGAAACGATAGATACACTAACTAAATTATCTTAATTCCACTCTCCTTGATTATTCAGAGGGTAGGCATTTACTGTAATAGGAACTTGGGCAGGAGGGGTATCAAAATGTCTCTCAAAAGAAGTATAAAACCTAAAGGGAATTAAGTCTAGTTTGATCTCTACAAAAATGTGTAAACTAAGAAATGTCTAGTTATAGGAAATAGTAAACATGATTGTTTATATACAAGTGACTCCTATTTACAAAGTACTATGTAAGAATAGACATAGTTTATGGACAAACAAAAAACTCACAAGGATGATTTGAGTTCTATAATAAACACCTAATCTATTAATGCATGTAATTTAAAACTAAAGGAAAAATCTTGAATTAAAGGCTGACAGATCAATACAATGAGTTAATTTACATAATATCATTCCTATGCATAAGGTAAAAGAAAGAGGAAGGAGAAATGAGTTTTAACAAGAAGTCTCAAACAATCTTATCTAAAGGTCTTTAAAAGAAAATATAAACATTATCTAACCATTACTACTCAGATAGAATCAGAAAACTAAAAGGATAAACTTTAAAATAAATTAAAAACATGCAGGACTGAATGAACGAGTGTATAACAGGTGGAAATGAAGGTCTATATAAAAGGTGGAATAGACTGTTTGTATGACAGCCTATTTAAAGGAAATGTTAAAACTTTAAGGAAACAGTAAATTAAAATGCTTTATTGAAGAGCATCTACCCCATGCATGTACTATTGTAATGTAAAACATGAAGTAAACCTACTTTAATGACTAAATTCCACAACCTAGACTAATTTCATAATTCGAAACAAACTAACATATTCTTAAGCAAGTTAATGATAAAAAACTGGAATAAGCAGAACTAGACTATAACTAATCAAAGAAATTTAATCTAGAAATATAAAGATTGTACAGAAAACTTGAAAACTATCTTAAACGCAATCGATTGCCATTTAATAAAAAGAACCTACATGCTCAACATAATTTCAAACTGAAATCTATACTCTACGAAACAAGAACGGTTATAGAAACAAAACTAAAGAATTCATAAAGAGAATTTATACTAATTGCAAGGACAAATAACAAAACCTACATAAGGATACAAAGACTCATTTTGTCGGTGGGGCCACCCAATGAATAGAGTTGAGCTTCTTCTAGTTGAACACAATCATATTTAGCACAAGAATACTTTCATTAAAATAATAGGTAGCGTTACAAAGTTTTTCAGATGGAACTGATCAAATAACAGATAGAGGCTCAGACTCTAGACTGAGAGAGAGACTCTTAAGACTGAGATTAAGATCCTCTTTGTAAATCGCATACAGCGTCTATATATATACATCGTTAAATGGAGGCGAGAAAGTCAACCCTTTAGTGGTCGACTGCTCTTTAAAATAAAACAGTCATAATGGCGAATAAGTATATTAATAATTAACAAATGACCGTTCCTCTTCTTTCGCCGATCAGGTTCCTTCAAGCACGCAATGTGGTTCATACTTCAGTCTGAATCAAAGCCTATGTCAAAGTGTCACACCATGAGAACTTATTCCAGAAGAAGACGAACGATGAGATACCGGCCCGTGGTGATGACAGTTTCTGGCCATTTTAATGCTCTTAATACACAGAAACATGCTATCAAAAAATGTGCAGTCTGTTTGATGATCTGAATAGCAAACTGGGTGCGCTCTCCATATACTTAGCTGAATGCATGTCTATTTGTCATCTCGTCAAAAATACCATATAACATACAGAGAATAAGACACATGAATTAATATAGCAAATGCTCTGTATTATGCCAATTTTAACCATTGAAACCATAAAATGATGATAAGAAATAGAATTGACATAAATCCTAATTTACTCATACCTGAGACTTGTAGAGGGAGTTGCATGGTGCAAAAGACACTAAAAGTAGCAAAACATATGTTAATATGCAAAGAATTGAACCCAAAAATAGTGACAAAATGGGGACCAACAGTCTTCTTAGTAATAGTTCCATTCACAATGTAAATTCATCTAACAATGATGCCATCCAAGCATAATTATTAAATATGTACAACATCACTTGTGCCATCTCAATTTTCACCTGTGCCAAATTCATAATCATACATTATTCACATTCTCATTTATATGTGAAGCAAAATAGAAAACAGAAGAGGAGGTACTTATTGAACGTCTCTACTCTATATAATTGGTTGGTTTCCACTATTTTCCAGTGTAATATGGAAGACTTGTGTAAATGGGACATATTTAATAATGTGCCATTTCACAGAAAATTTACCCCTCCTATGCCAGAAATCTTTCGTAGCTTCGAAATCTTTTGGCTCGACCATTTTAGCGATGCCACATAAATTACTGCTTCCACTAATCCACGTTCCCACCAGTAGCATATATAACATATTTAAGAAAATGAAACTGGAAGAAATAGCGAGAAGGTGAAGGATCTAAGGATTAGGAAACTAACTAAGAAAAGTAAGAAGGCTAGGTAGTTAATTTGAGTTTTAGTTTTATTTTGGATGGTTTGGTCCCCTTGGGCTTCATGGTAAGTCTTGGGAAAGAGCGGTTGCTACGACGATAGACTTGAGTTACCGCGAGGTAATACATTTTTCTTTCCATTTTTATTTTAATGTAAAGTCTTGCAACCAAAAATACTTACAACAAAATTACTATGAAAAAGTTATTGTGATAGAATTTTCACCAAACACACTTTTACCTTGACAGACTAACTTAGATTCGACCGACTTTTACCATGATATGATTTAAGTTGCAACCAAATCTCACTTCAATCGAACCACTTATAATCAAACTTTATAAAAATATAATTCTTGTTCTAAAGACTTAATATATGAAAAACACTTTTCATCGATGGTAACTTGGTATAAACTACAACATAACTAAATTGTGACTCACTCACAATATCATATAACCAAATATTAAATAAGACTTGTGTCAAATACTCTGCAGATAAAAACTACAAATTTTACGTGGTGAAATAGTTATGGATTCTTTGTGTCTTTCACTAAACAGTAAATGTAAACAACATTCACTCAGGTAAATCTAGAGAAGATGTGCGGCTAAATAAAACTTGTAATAAATCATAAACTATGGATTTATATATCTTGCTATGGCATAACAAAGAACTATATCCGTAAATACAAACTTGGAAATTTACAAGCATATTTCACCTTTTACAGAGCTTCTTATCTCAACACTTTCACAAAAGACAGAGGCTTGAGCTTCAAACTCTTCACGGAGTTTTTCCTTCTTCTTCTCCGCGCTTCTCTTCTTCTCAGTGTGTCCCTCTGTATCTTCCTTGTAGGGTGTGTCACTAGAATGAATCCAATAGGTGCTAGATTAGATGAGCTAACATAAAGATCACGTAATTATAATTTCATGGAGGAGATCACCTGAGGGGCTTCCAAGATATTGATTGACGAAAAGTAGAAATATAAAATAGCCACAAGTATTTTCATTGTAAAACCACTCAACGCACTCCTTCGCAAACTGCAAAGAGATATTGGAGGATCCTTTTGAGTATTAGTTGGCAAAGGTGTGAATGTAAGTCTCTTAAAAAAAAACTATTTTTGGGAAATTGGTTCAAGGGGAATCATTTCATTTTTTTTAATTCTATTTTTATTATTATAATAAGTAAATAAAATATACTATATTATTTTGTAAATTATCATAATTATACCATATGGATATTTCACATGAAGAAAAATTCAACCTACTATCACCCAACGAAGATATACTAAATCCTAACTAAAACCTACAAATGAAAATGATGAAATTAATGTTGGGAATTCATTCATTAAGAGGGATAATATAATACTTGAGGAACACTAGAGATCCCTCATATATTTCAGTGGATACAACATTACATATCATTATTTCTTCAATTGTTAATGCCTAAGCTCAATTATCTAATATTTCCGGTTATAGGGCTAGTATGCTTGACTATTAAAGGATGGGTTTGATTAGAAATGAGATCAAATATCTTACTATTTTAAAACAAGATTTGGTTTCCTTGTTTATTTACCTTAAGGTTGGAACACATACTTCGGTGACAAAAATATGCATTTGCATGGATTGGTGCACACTCCAACCTTTTATAGACCACTAGACGGATAGGTAGTTCATGGTGTTTAAAAAACCTCCTCGTAGATATTTATAGATCTCACATAATTCTTTATTAAACTATATTCAAAATGAAATGCATCTCACATACAATAAGAAAAATTATGTCATCAACAAAGTATTCATCTCATTAATACCAGAAATACACCACAAAATACAGAAAAATCCCTTAGTCAATCTGCCTCAGAACAGAATATGCATTGATTCCTCTAATCATCTATCTATGCTTGATTTACACTTACAATCCTAACTCTATTTATAGGCTCATTAGGGTTTTACAAAATGGTCCATTTGACATATCTCTTAACTAACTTAACCAAAATGACCTCACTTGTCAATTTCTTCCTTCACCATCGTTGACTCTTCTTTATTTCGATGTCCCTCTTATCGATGGATGAAGTGCACCTTGCACACTCTAACCCCTTTCTAGTAGCCCCCCTACACAAACTTGTCGCTCTTCCTCGATCCACCTCAGCTGGGAACCACTAGTGCGTTCAACTTTGTGTCAAAGTCATCATATTTGGTTTTAACTTGATTGACAGCTTCCTTTACTTTTACTATGAGTGTTGCACACTCTTCCACCTCATTTTTTCCCAGGTGATCTTCAGACATCTGCTTCAATTTTATCCACACTGCCTTGGTGTTCATGAGTTCCTCCATGGTCTTGAGCATTAATTGTTTTACAGCACTTTCCAGTTATTCTAACTGTGCTTACCTCCAATGGTGTCATTCCCATGCCTTATTAAAGTGTTGTTGTCATGCATTTAGTTCCACTTCCTTGGTCACCTACACAAGTGGAGGCATCACTTTGAGTGATTCCCATAGTGTTTTCAATTACACCTCTGCCTCTCCAAGATACACATTAAGTTGGTGCAACTTCTCATCCTGTACCAGGTTCCCCCAATATTGCATTGTCTCCTTTGCAATCAACTACGTGGATTTCTCTGTCTCCTCTATTTCTATAGTTGCGTATTAAATTTCACTTCTCCTCTCTACTATTTTCTCTAGCCGTGTGTTTGGTATAGCTCTAGCCTGCAATTCTTAATTGTCCTTCCGTAGGTTTATGACAACTTTCCCTAGTCGCAATACTTTTGCTTCAACCAAAATTTTCGGACTAGATTTTGGTACTTCCTTGTAGGCAAACGAGACTACACTTTTTAGTCTCTTCCTATCGTCAAATTCATTTTTCCTTTCATATTTAACGACCCCCTTTTCCATATTTAGTCATTGAAGTTCCCCTTCAGTGCTCTCTGCTTGTTTCCTAGTCTATACCAATTGATTATGAATTCTTTTCTCTCGGTCTCGAATCCCCTGACTCATCTCATTTTTTATTTTTTCCAACAAGCGGATCAGAAGGTCATTGAGGTCGAGGTTGATTATGTCGAATCCTCTTAGCATAGCATCACCATCCTCATTCCCTTTTATGATCGCTTGCAAAAAAATATGTACCAATCGCACTTTCTTTCCAATGTCCACCTCAGCTGCTCTTTGAAGCACACCACCCTGTGGTATGTTTTTCTCCAGTACTGCTAAGTAACCCTGCAGCTTAACAAAAGTATCAGATGATGTGTTGTGTTAGCTTTTCCTAGCTTCTGTTGGTCTCCTTTCTAATTGCGTCCAGTACTTCGTTCACTTGTTCATCAGAGAGCCTTGCGGTACTTCTCCCCTCCCCTTGTTTGAACCGATGCTTTGCATGTTCTTGTTCCAGTTGTTTCTCCAATTCTGACTCTTTCGGGGTTGTGGATGATGCCTGTTATTGTGAGTTCTCTTCCTCTTCTGAATCCTTTGGCTTATCCTTCTCGTTTAGGATATCCATCTCCTAGGTCCGACAAGTCCTCATCACTAACCATAATTTTCCATTCCTTAGGCCATTATGCTATAATGGAATCCAACTCTTCATTAGTCAGCTTATATTTTGTTGTAATCCACTACTTCTCTAGATCTAGCTGCACCTAAATGTGTATGGCATGCGGTCCCATTTCTAATCACACAATATTATTGTACTTCTTCGTGGATTCATTTTTTATTCACGAAATCTTCATTCAATGCATCATGTAGTGCATCTAAATCATGGGGGATTCACCTTGTTGACCATTATCTTATCACGTTCATTCATAAAGGGGGGTTTCTAAATTTTGAAAAACAAGTTCAATATATTGTAGGTATTGGGGGGGTGAAGAGTAGGGTATGGGGGATTTATAGGTATTGGGGGCGAGAAGAGTAGGGTATGGGGGGTTCATAAGTATTGGAGGAGAAAGAGTAGGGTATGGGGGGTTCATAAGTATTGGAGGAGAAAGAGTAGGGTATGGGGGGTTTATAGGTATTGGGTGGGGGGTATAAAAAGGGATATCTAGTAAAAATAGGGAATATCTCATAAAAAATAGGGTTTTTAATTGGAAATATGTATTAGGAAAGGGGATCAACAAAAAGAACTTTGGTAGGTGTTTATAAATATATAGTGAAATTAGGGGTATTCTTTCATATCCCATGAATGAAGGTGTTATGGCATATATTCATTGAGTGAAGACCCTGTGGTCCAAATATAGGTAAAACTGAATGTTGTTGTCGGTTTTTCTTTCCTTGTCATCGAGCGCCCATAGGTTTTTGTACTGTGTGCCTCAACATATATTGATGGTGTCGATCTCTGTTCCCTGATAATGTGTTGGATCCATCTATCTAGATAGAATGATGAGTATAATAAACCAAGAGTAAGTGAATGGCTTTCCCACCTCTTGTGCCAATACAACATCCTCCATCAGCTCATTTAGTAGAAACATGGACCAATTCATCTGCATGCCAGGTGCACACTGCTACGCGGATGCGATCACTCCCAATGTGCACTGGTTTTGCTGGTTCTTCCGCACTAGTAACCTTCACTACCACTAACTTTTCTGCAATTTTGACTGCCTGGTCATTGATATTATTGATTACGTATGCCCGTTTAACGTTTATTACGCCATACTTCTTACTCACTCTTGTTGCCAACTTCTTTTAGTTGTCCTTCTGTCTGAAGTATTGGGATGGATCGACCCTTGCCTTGGAGAGGCCTATGATATGAGATATTAAATCAACTGTAATTGGGACCTTTGTTCCCAACCACAAATATCTACCATAGAAACATGCCAACAACTTCTTCATGCACAAATTGACCTCTGGGGATCTCCCAAAGTGCGGAGTCCCAATTCCCATTGTGTTGGTTCTGTGGTGATTGGACCCCTGTCGATGTGTGTTGTGTCCTCATATGTTCCCTTGGTGCATTTTGGGTATTCCAGAATGTCCTGATCGTTATATTGTAGTTTCTGCAACTTCAGTACTATATTCATCATTGCGTGGACTCCCTTAGGTGTTGCTCACATCTTAATATTATACTTTTGTGTTTTGTTCATGTGTACCACTAGGGATCTTGGCTTCCTTGGTGGTACGTGCCTTGGGATATATTTTATAGTCATACCTTGTGGTTTACCCCTCACTGTTGTTTCCTCTATCATCTTAGTCAACTAACCAGCTTCTACCTCTGCTTCACCTCCCCTTGTCGAACTCCAACTTGTATTAGTCCTTCGTTCTGGAGTGATTAGGAGATTCACACTCCTTTTCTTCCTGATTGGGCTCCCTGATGCAAACTCAATCTATGACTGCTTTTCTACAATCGCTACTCTTATTATTTTCGATCCATACGTACTGGTGCTCGAAATGATTTGCACCATGGCTTTTGCACGACTTCTTTTCTCTCTCACTATTTATTCGCTCTTATGCTTTCCTTTTCTCTGATTCATCTTATCAACCCACACAATGGGTTGAACCATTATTCTTGGCCCATTTTTATAGCCTTTGATCCTTTTGTGAGAAATATTTGGAGAATCATTTCAAAATCCCTCAGAAATTAACTAAATCCCACGTTGATTTTGAAAATCTAACAACCACATTGGTTAATAAATGTGCATCTTCCTTGTTTACGTCATCGCACGCCTAGTGTAATTATTGCATTTATTGTCTAATTTGACCCTTTCACACCTCGTCAAATATCGCCAAGTTTCAAACTATGTTGCGATTCATCTTTCTTTATTCCTCTATTGTCTATCGACAAGCTTCCCTTCTCAACTTTTCAATTTTTTTACAGTGGTTGGCATTGGTGCCGCACCTGGCTATCTCATTAGGGATTTAGTCGATTTCCATTCACTAGTTTTGGTAACAGTACTTTTCTAATTGTTCCAATTGTATTGTGCCTCCATTGGTAATGAGATGTATGACGTAGGGACCTAACTAATTCATCTGCATCTTAGTTGGGTGCTTTGCGAGCTTGTTGTCGTAGAGGAGAACCATATATCCATGGTAGAAGTGTTTCTCCTTTAAATGGAGATCATTCCATGCCTTCTATTGATACTTCTCTACTTGTTGGTGAGAACCTGTCATGAAACGATCCTCTTTGAGCTACAATAGTTGTGCCAATGTTTCTTCAACTGCTCCTTCATTGCTCATGCATGTTGTTGCTGCTATCCGTACACTAGGAGCAATATATTTCGTCAGCATCACTACTTCTTGTCCATAAACTAGCTTGAATGATGTTTGTCCCATAAATATTTTACATGTTTTCCTATAGGCCCATAATATTGCATGGATATTAAGATCCCAATCATTGCAATTTGCGTTGCGTAACTTTGTCAACACGTTTTCTAATATCTTGTTGAACCCTTGACAACTCCATTCACTTATGGATGATATGGAGTAATTTTATTATGCTGAAACTAAAATTCCTTAGTGATCACTTTAATCATTTGATGGACAAAATGATCCCCTTGGTTGCTCATCAGTATCATAACATTCCACCATATTCTACAATGTATCCTAAATAAGAAAAAGGTAGAGAGAGATAAGCAAAAATCAGAGAGAGAAAAGAGAATATTATGGTATTTTTGCGATAACGTTTGATCACAAAGTAGGATTTTTCCATTCTTGGTACCATTGGAAAGGCCTTGTCGAGGGCTGGAACTTCTGTGTTTTGATCTTTGCGATACTTCTCACGGTTTGAAGGGGGTGTGCATTTTTGTAAATCTAGGAATGAGGAATCTTGAAAAGCATCTTTTCAAAGATGCTTTTTGAAAAGCATCTTTTCAAAGATGCTTTTTGAAAAGCATCTTCTCTGAACATGCTTTAAAATATTCTTTTCAAAAAGAATCTTTGTAAAGATGCTTTTCGAGATTCCTCATGCCTATATTTACAAAAATGGACACCCCGTCCAAACCATTTGGAATCTCGCAAAGATCAAAACAAAAAAGTTTTATCCCTCGAGATGACCTTTCCAATGGTACCAAGAGCACCCAAATCCAACTTTGTAATCAAAATTTATCCCAAAAATACCATAATATTCTCTTTTTCTCTCTCATTTTTGTTTATCTCTCTCCACCTTTTTCTTATTTAGGATTTATTTTGGGATTGGTAATTCCTTATGATCTTGGGAGATCCAAATCTAGTAACCAAATTATAAAATAAGAACCTCTTTACTATCGTTGTTGTACAATCCTTCACTGGCATTTCCTCAACCCATCTCGTTAGATAATCTGTCATTGTGATGATATATCTTGCACCCATTATTTTCCCTTGAGGAGTGATGGGTCCTACGAAGTCCAATTCCCCTTTATTAAATAGTTGTAGCATTACCTAAGGTACTAACAACATCTCATCTCTTCGTTATGGTTTTCCCGTTCTTTGACATATATCGCAACTTTTAGCGTAGTCTACCACATCACTGTGCAGTTTTGGCCACCATAAGCTAGCTCATAGTATCTTTTTAGCAGTTGCATGACCTCCATAATGTCCTCCTAGAATCCTGCCATGCCCTTCTACGGATTCTCTTTCTTGCTCATGTGGAAGAACATATTGGTGCATAATTTCATCCAACCCCATCTTATATAGTCGTCATGTGATTAGTTGGAATTCAATGGATCTGACAACCAATTTCTTCTTCTGACTCATGGTGAACTCATTTGGGGATTTTCCTATCACCAAAAATTGAATGATTTGTTCATAATGGTCAATCATTCCAAATCTAAAGAACTATGCATCAGGAAAGGCGTCATCGATGCTGCTTGGTTACTCACTTGATTCTATTTTGGATAGATGATCGGGTCCTCCATTCAGCTGCCATGGTTTCACAATGATATCGAAATAAAACTCTTGGAATAGTAGCAAGCATCAACTGATATCCCCCCCCAAACAAAAGTTTGTTTACTAGGTACTTCAATGTTGAGTGATCCATAAAATTTTTGAAATTCCCTCCTAACCGAAAGTGGAGGAATTTTATAATGCATACACCATCACCAATCCTACTCTTTCAATCGTTGTGTAGTTTCTTTCTATAGTAGAAAAATTTTGACTTGCAAATGCAATCGGGTGGTCAATTTATCCTTACTTTCATTGATACAAGACTACCCCTAATGTGGCTGATGATGCATTAACATGGACATGGAACTCCTTCGTCCAGTCCTTAAAAAATAATATTGATGTTGTGACCATCTTGTACTTTAGAGTATCTAGACTCCTTTGGCACTCGTCACCCCACTTGAACTTCAAATCTTTCTTCAATACCTTATCCATTCGTGCAGTAATCATTGTGTATCCTCTTATGAAATTATGGTAGTGCCCTATGTGGCCTAATGTATCCCTTAATTTTTTTACTTTCATAGGTGTCGGTAAGTCGACAATTACCAAAATATTAGCAGGATCGACCAATATTTCATCTTTAAATACAATGTGTCCCAATAGAATCCCAAATTGGGTACAAAATACACACTTATTCAAATTTAACGAAATATGATGTTGTCGACACCTTTCTAGCATCAGTCGAAGATTTGCAGTGTGGTATTTTACTAACCCATAGATGGTCCAGTAGTCCATATAGACTGCAAGGAACTTATGAATGAAGTCCTTGAACGCAGCAACAAATAACCTTGAAAATATCATCGGTGCATTCTTGAGACCAAACAACAACACAGTGTATTGAAAACATCCCCATTATGTTACGAAAGTGGTTTTGTGTCTATCCTCCTTTGCAATCCTAATTTGGTGATATCTTGAAAATCCATATGTAAATGAATAGATTTCTTGTCCTCCAACTCCTTCGAGTACTTCATCAGTAATTGGTGTCAAAAATGGATCATGAAGACTTGCATCATTCAACTTCCTTAGATAGACACGGATCCTAATTTCCCATTGTTTTTTCCTATACAATCGTCAGACTAATCCATTCTGACTCTTTGATAGGTTCGATAATGCCATCATCGATCACCCATTCTAATTTTGCTTTAACGTGCTATTTGTATCTCAGATTCAATCTGTATGGTTGTTTCTTTAATGGTTTTGCATCAAGTTTGAATGGAATCTTTATTCCACCCAAATTGCCTGAAATATCTTTCATCTCAGAAAACTTGGTTGAGAATAATTTCCGAAACTCATGTAGAAGATCGGTAATTTTCCCCATTACCAAATCACCCTAGTATTATCCAATACTAGCAAACTTTGGGTCTTCTACTATCCTGATATTAACCTTATTCAGTTTTAGTTGTTGCTTGAATTTGTTGCCTAGCACTTCTGGCGCTATAATGTCACGGATTCCATCCAACTTTGGATCGTCTTCATCATCAGGTTCTACTGATACATTGTAACATGTCATCTTCATTTGTGGTGTCATCGTCCCCTATGGTTCTTTCAATAACTCAGCCAAAACCATCTCCACTACTTTGTTGTGGATTTCCTGTAGTGCATTATGGATGAAAAAATTGTCATTCAAAAAAATAAAAGTATGACTGAAGATGACAATCACTTATTCCCATGTTGTAGTTTCCCTTCACAGTTCTGCAGAAATATACCATCTCCATGGTATTTTGTCCACCATATGTACAAACATGTGGTCCCACTCTTCCTTTGGTCGTAGTACTCATGCAGTTTGACATGCGACTAGGTGATTGTTGGGGTCATTCCTTCCATCATATTTCTTCCCTTGGTAGTATTTTTCTTCTATGAATCTAAATTCCATAAGTTTCCGACATATTTTCCAATCTTTCATCGAGACATTGTTTGTAGCACACCATCTTGCAGGAGTATCCTTCAATGCTTTTTCCAATTCCAATAGGTGTCGAGGCTATGATACTCTATCTTCGAAGTTGCTAATAAAAACTGTGAGGTTAGGTATTCCTTCATACATCGAAAACTCGATGACTTATGTTGCTACCCATCACAATGAATTACTGATTCATGTAAATTTCTTGATCGATACTTCATGTAACCGGTTCTGCTAGTTCTCTAGTACATCGTTAGATTCTGATGATGCCATTCTAGTACTTCGCTAGCTTAGCTCTTTGTCTATAGTGGGGTTGATGTAGTCTTCAGAAACATTATAGGCATTATCCCATCCTCCCACAACTTCATCTTTTCTTGGTTCAACATATAATTGTCTTTCAATGGGATCCAATGGGGAAATGATCTGCATGTTGCGATTCTCAAAAGTCATTATCCTTTTCTTGAAATTGATAACCACCAAGTTTTCATTCACCCAACCAATTTGCAAAAACACAGGGTATGAGATGATCTCGTCGACTATCTCAATAACATCAAAGTATGCATATGTCTTCAGTCCTTCCACTTCAAAAAGTAGATGAGTTACTCTACCAATTGGTGATACCTTGGCCTGATTTGCTAATCACAGCTGTACGGGAGACCAAACCAGTTGTGGTTTTCCCATCATTTCGCATGTTTTTTTTGTTAGGATATTGTTACTGGGAATATTTCAATCAGTGCAGACATAGTTTGTTCCCATATCCTGCATAGTGCAAGTATAGAACAAAAATACACAACAATATATCCTCTCCCTAGATGAGTGATCTACTTGAATAATGGACTCTCTTTACCTTAGATCTGGAAGGTTGTCCTTCTTTCATCGATCCTAGTGTGATTCATTGTACCTACAAATTTTTTACAAAAAATAAAACAAGGGATGAGAGTAACAAGATATATCAATAATCTATACTAGTGATAAAGGAAACTAATAATAAATGATCAATATTAACATAAATCATGTATGGGAAAGGGAAACACATCTTTATTAAAGATGAAAATATAAATATACAACCAAATCCTTTATGTCAATAGATTTGTCTCCACAAGGTATTTGACACACTCACACAACTCTCAATCAGTGCTAATTCATGTATAGATTATTGATACATAAAGCTTTTTATTTCTGCTAATTCATATGGATGTTTTGCTAATGTCAGACAACTCTCTAGAAAAATTTTCAAGGTACTAACCTTTCTTAATGATCCTGGAAAATTTGTCAAATATAAGACTGGTCACATTTCATAGACAGGAAACTTACAAGTGTTCATGTTCAACATGTCTCTCGTATCGAAGAAGGTTTATTTCTTAGCGTTTACATCAAATTGCACCTTGTTCTGAGTCATCGACTGGATAATTATCAGTGATCCATCGACACATGTCATAGCTCCTCTTTAGGTTATTACTATGACCTACCCTGGTTGAGTTCTTGGCTCAACCTATATCTTCCCTACATTCAGTCCTGAATTCTAGTTTTGAGTTGTGTTTTGGTTCTTTTATGGTTGCGGCGCATTCCTTGCTTTTCATTTCATAATCAATTGTGGGCATTTCTCGACGGTATGGTCTGCAGCACTAAAATAGCTAGATTAAGGCTGTATATTCTTATAGTCCCTTTGATAATGTCCCAATACTCTGTAATTATAGTATGTTATTGGTCCACAACCTCATGCCATAGCTCCTCCGTGACAAAATCCTCCATTACAACCTCTGCTGAATCCTCCTCAGACTCCTTGCTTTTGGTATGGTTGTTGGTTATATTGTAGTAGGTTGATTTTTGATGCTGATTAGGATGTGACTGTGTATACTGCGGTTTTGGATGGTTATACTGCTATTGCGACTGGTTATACTGCAGTTGAGTATACTGTGGTTGCAACTTGTTATACTGTGGCTGCAGCTGGAGTCTTTCTTCCGGTCATTGCTCCTCTCCTTTCTTAAAATATGTATCCATGGTCCTTTGTTGGATCAAATCATATGCTGTGTAGTCCTTTTCTTCATGGCCATCCAATCAAAAAAGTTGCAATAAAGGTTCATTGGTTTCGACACAACTTTCTGAAGGTGAACACATTCCTCAGACCGATGTCCTCTAGTATGACAAATATTATACCATGGAAATCCTCCTTGAATTAATGGATTCATGGTTCGACCCTATAAATATTTTCGGAAGTCCTAGAATTGATCCTTATGATGTCCCTATGATTGGAATCGAATGTACCTTAATTATTCACAGACTTATTTTCCCATCTTAATATCTTGTAACTGAATAGTGAGTTTCTCCAATTGTGGTTGGATATGGCCCATGCCAGTCCCTATTTCACCAAATGGTCAAGCTTCTAGTTTCATCATGATTTGGAGATCTTCTTTCTGACCTGTGATCTTTTGTTTCATCAGTGGCATATGAATGTGTGGTACCAAATATCTGATAAACCATTCCTTATGTTGCACATAGCTCATTCCAAAGTTGACCTTAGCCAACAGAGTTTTGAGACACTGATCAAAATCCCACACCAATTCATTAGGGTATTGCTTCATTTCCTTCAGCTCCATAATATACTGTGATTCATATTTTGGCTTAGTAACCTCCTTGATCATTCCAGTCCTAGTTTGTGCTATTATTTTCTGGGGATGTCCCATCGGTACTTGCACTCGACCTTGAAAGGTTGTTTCTAGTTGTCCTTTCTTGATATCTTCATCTTGCACTTGTTTTACTGTCCATACTACTTCGCATAAGAACCAATATTGTTCAGGATCTTCAGTCCCATTACCCTGGAACAAGGGTAGTTTTATGTCGTCAGCTTCCATTCTAGTTCTTCTCCCAGTATTCATCTATCCATTATCATTACTGGTGTAGTGACACACAGGATAACCCTATGATGAGCTTGTGTTTCTTTCTCCTAGGTTTTGAGCTTGGAATTTGCTGTGAAGTGGACACATTTGGGTATAACAACCAACTTTATGGATTTCAATTCATCTTAGAGGCCATGTGATGAGTTATTGGTAGTGACATCCCTCCTATAGGGATATTTATTATATATTTACCATTTTCCTTGAGTACTTTTCGTCAATTGCAAGTTTCTAGATCTGTGTGGTTGTTATGTGGAAAATTGCTTGTCTTTAGTTGGTTGCATGAAGGAATCATGCTATTAGGTGGATTCTCTTGTTGACATTCCTTGAATAATTCATGGAACCTTAAGAGGACGTTTGAGCATGCGTTCTAGACATCAATTGGTGACTTGGGAGCTTTGGAGGTTATCTTGTGGACCTGCCTTTGGAGCACGCCCTTTGAAGGATCCTTTGGAGGCTATGTGCCATCTCTTCTCAACTCCAATTTCTTGTTTGATGGAGGAATCCCCTCTTGTGTTGTACATGTTGCAATTCACCACCAAATAAATTATTATGTATTTTGTTAGGAATTAGTTGGATTAGTAGGGCTTTTGTATTTTTTTACTCCAATCTACACTAGATCTAGGAAAATAATGAAATTTAGCTACTAGTATATAAAGAGAGATACATCCTCATTTGAACTGATTGTTAAATCTTTAGATGTTTCTCTCTTTTAAGCCTAATTGACATATGTTTTCTTCTGGTAAATTTTTCTAAGGGTTTTCTTTTTGTTAAAAGTGTGCCCCTCTCTCTCGCTATTGTGCTTATCTACTAGAGATAATATTGCTAGTATTGTCCATGGTATTTCTCTTAGTCCATTGAAAATACATTGTTATCTTGGTGGATTGGATCTAGGGTAAGTTCATCTATCCTAGATCTATTTTTCATTGTGCCTAATGAAAATCACCAAGGTTAGACATCGACTCTTTGTAGTGAATATGAAGATCAAAGATTAGGAATGAGTTCCCATTGCAGTAAATAGTTTCTCACCTCCATGGGAAGTTTTTATGTAGGTTGTCTATGTTTTTGTACGCCTAACAACTTTTGAAAAGATTTCAAATGCACTCATTCAATAAGAAACAAGGTGTGAAACAAAGGAACCCAAAGTAGATGAATCCTAACACCTCGCTCTCATTGGGAAAATGAGAAAATGAGGACCCAAGAAGGATATGAAGGAATAATCATGTTCTTCTTACCACTACAAGAAGGATTTTAGATGTGACATGTTTCAAGTGCCACAAAAACAACACCATTCTAGTGAATGTACTCAAAATAAGGTGGCAAAGCACAAGTAGAAGAAAAAGCAGACTACAAGGAGTACAGAGGCTTCAGTTGGAGTAGATGAGTTGGTATTCAAGATTGAAACTATTGTCTCTATGATTTCATGTCTTTCCACCAACATCACAATGATTATGGTTGGGATGTGGAAAGTGGAGCACCTTATCACATGACCTAAAGCAAAAATAACAAAAATACCTTTAGCGGGTTCAAGAAGAGGGAATTAGGCATGCAATTGGAGTTGGGTGACTATGCAACATCTCAAGTCATTGGAACAAGTTCAATATTTTTCCAAATGCCTCCAAATGTTCTCAAATTTCATCATGCACTATTTATACCTATTTTGACAAATAATATTCTTTCTATTTCAATTAGCATATATATGAAGTGCATAGTTGAGTTTGATGATCAACAGTGCACTTTCAGAGATAAAATGTGATCCACTTTTGGTTCAATATATGCAAGGAGGTATTTGTACGGTTCGTACTAATAGAACAAAGTAAGATGTTCTAGTCCATGATAGTGCGCATTGTGCCACGAGCGCTTTGGTCCCTTACGATATGGATAACTACCTCTCTTGAGGATTATGGTATAAGGATTGCCAAAAATTAAGAATGAGAAGATTGGAATGTGCAAGGGATATACACTCAACAAGCATTCAAACATATATTTTCCATCCCAGTGATATGAAATCAAAAGAGATTCTCTAGTCAATCTATTTGGATGTGCGTGAGCCTATGATTTCTTCATCATTAATAGGGAGAGTGTATAATGTTTCCTTGATTGATGATTCATGTTGCAAAACTTGGATTCATTTTATGAATACTAAGTATGAAGTGTTGTTTAAATTTAAATAGTACAAATCCTTGATTGAAAATCATATAGGGAATAATATCTAAGTGCTTAGATCTTATAATAAGGAGAATACATCTTGAAGGGCTTTAACATCTTTTGGAGGAAAAGAAAGATAAAGAAAGCATTGGAAGTGCCTTACAAAACACAACAGAATGTCACTGCAGAAAGAAAGAATGGTTCCATAAACTAGATTTCTAAGCCCAAGATCAACGATATGGATTTGACCATTTGTCTATAGGTAAAGGTGTGCAACATACAAAATTATAAAGGAGTAATTTATTGGCAAGATACTTGAAGTATCGCTCATGTGTTTGGTTGTTCATTTGACATTCATGTTCCAAATGATAAAGGATAAGCTTGAAGCATCAAGTATTAATGGTATTTTTGTTGGATACAATAATACACCAAAGGATTACAAAATATAAATTCCAACATAAAGGAAGACTACAGTATGTAGGGACATGAAGTTTAATGAAGATGGATGATCCTCAAATTTTAGGATCCTCCCACAGAGATTAAGGAAGGAAAAACCCTTGTTGGAAGGCGATATGGATGTGCATGGTACACAAATGGTGAAGATCGAGGAAGACTGTGCAAGGTGAAGAAGTCGACCTGAGACAGCTTGGGTGTATTTTTATACTTTTTGGTCCAAGTTAGTTATGTAGTTGGTCATATGTGGACCATTTTGTAAAGGTGCAAACCTATATATAGAATTAGAAATGTAGTAGACATTATCATCATGGGAGAGATCCTTTTACGAACCATATTTAGGGTTTTGTCGGAAATTATCTATTTAACATCTTTGTATCCGTTGTTTTGCCATAAGGTTATCGACCTGAAAATGTATTTTGGAAACCTGTTTTGACCTGCATGTTGGGCAATAGGGCAGACCCGGGTTTAATCCTTTTATGTCGCACCAACAAAAGACCCACAGTGTTGGCCCTTTCAGCAATAACCTGCGCGCAGGTTGCAGTCTCACCCGAAACAGCTATGGGGTGCCGCAGAATCAGGTTTCTGTAAGCAGAGAGGGATATTATTGTACCTTAGCCTTTAATAACTTATTAAGCAACAAGTACACATCTTTGACATTCACTTATATACAACTTCATAGATAGATAAACAACCGTGACTTGCTTAACCCACTATAGGGAATTCACAGCGAAGCTTGTTATTAGCAGTGATCTAAGTTGTCAAATGTATACAGTTATTAATGCATAAAAGACAACAGAAAGAGAAACAACACAAGAAACCACAACACGAGATATAACGTGGTTCACCCCCAGTGTAGGGGTTACATCCACAAACTGTGTTTTATTCAACTTGCTACAAAACCACAGTTTGATCTGCGCACTCAGCTGCAGATCCCTTCAGTCCTTAACAGTCGTGCACACAGCAGCAGGCCTCTGCGCACACAGCTGCAGATGTTTCCTTAATCTTCTTACAAACCCTCTGCGCACACAGCTGCAGAGGTCGTCCACGCACACAACTGGGACTTAACCTTTCCTTACAAAATCAGCCTTAGCCTCGCCTTAATCTTTCTTACATCATAAAACCTAACTTTTTCTTATTTACAAAAATGCCTATTTATACATCGCGCTATTACAAAACCATGGCTTCAAACCATGGGCACCCAAAACACTAAACCCTGGATTTAAACCATGGGTTTATTACAAAAAGGGGTTTTGACTTACCCCGACACCCCTAAGACTATTTTGACCCATAACTCTGCTTACAAACAATCGCAGAGTTACCAAAACTAATAATCCTTAGGTTATGCGTCCCAACAGGCCCCTAAGACTCACTAGTGGCCCGTCCTGGGACACTCTGCGAGGGGTCTGGTCGGAGAATATTCTACACGAGAGTCTGGAAGCGACTGGTGAGTTTGTGTAGTATATCATCAGCAGCTTTCTCCTTTTCCACCAATTTTTATAATACTAAGGATGGTTCTGTGTCAGCCCGTTCCCGCGCAAAAGTATCATAGGTCTTCAAAAGTTTGAGCTAGCTCTCTGCAGTATTGCTCAATTCTAATGCTTCATCAACCAAGGGCTGTAACACATTCTCCAGCAGGGTTACCTTCATCCTCTAGGACTCAATTTCCTGCTGAAGTTCCTTGCTTCGCTTCACTTTAGCCATCTTCTGCATAGGTGGCAGCGTCTTGATTTCTACTCTGACTGCATCTAATTCATCCTGGTGCAACTTGATGGTTTCCTGGATCTTACCTACATCTGGATGGTCCTGTAGGTTCTCCCATGCTTCTATGCTGTCTTCCATTAGTTTTGCGACGCTAGCCACATTATCTGATATTTTTGTTGCTGAAGCCTTGATGTCCTCATGGCGCTGTTCTCGGACCTCTGGTGGAGTCTCGGGAGGGATGTGCAGTTGAAGTTCTGCGATCTGGTGCTGGTGTTCTGTCTTCATCCTTTCAATCTTGCTGCGAGACTGCTGGGCATAGTCTCTCATCTTAGCGATTCTCTGCTCTGGTTCCTCTGCTTCCTGTATGTCGAAGTCAGAAAGACTCCGACATGCCTCGTCCAGTGCTTGCATCAGCGTAGTTGTTTTATGTTCAGCCTCTTTCTTCTGTTGTGCTACTTCTTCTAGGCGTGCTGCAAAGGTTTTGTTTTGTTTGATGGTGTCTTCCAATTGGAGTTGGGACAATTAGTCTCGTGCATGGATCTCCTTTGTAATAGCGAGCTGGCAGAGGTGCAATTCTGACATGGACATCTTTGTATAATCGATCCTAACGGTCATACTCATCTGGGGCCGGGAATCTGTATCGGGAAGTATCAGAGCTGCGCTTGATACATGTCCTTGGTGATCTCTGGGTGGCCATTTCCTAATATCCTGCTATGTGGGTGCTGTAGTACTACTTGTCACAGTACTGTGTGCTGATTTTGCTGCTAACTCTTTTAGCTCCGAAACCCTGTTTGCTATACCTGAGATCCCAGCAAGATGCAGTTCCGTAAACTCTGACCATTTTTTAGTAAGCATTCCCATAGATTGTTCTACAGCTTGCTCCAGCTCATCCAGCGTTATAGTGGCTTCTTCTTCAATATATTTGTCCTTCGACGCTTTTGACTTTTTGCGGGACTGTGGCTTGGTTACCTCTGCTACTTCTGGTGACTTGCGCTTCGTTGATGGGTTAGGATCTGATATGGTCTTGATCGACTCCTCATCCTATTCATCTTGTCCGCCATCTCCACCCTGGCCATTGTCATCCATCTGCGAATCACTTAGGTCTTCGCTATCTTCCAATGGGCTTTGCTGCTGCGCCTGACTAGTACTTGCGCCAATATTGGTAGCTGGGGGAACTGGAATAGAGGGTTTTTTTCCTATATCTTTCAGCCAGTCAGCCAGCCAGTGCTGAACTATACCCCTGATATCTGGTTCGGTGACTACATATGGTAATTTAAAGCATTGACGTTGTGGATCTGCACGGACTTGAATGAAAACATTATGCATATCGGCACTGAAGTTCGCGGCGCCCTTGTATTTAAAGAACACCTCATTGGTAAGTCGTGGTGTTCGCACAATCTCATAGTGGATACTCATGGCATAAAAGACGAACACAGTGTTCATCATCTGCTGAGATACCTTATCTGAGGATATCCATAGGGAGGCGTACCTCGCTACCCCTGGCATGCCTGGGTTTAACTCTACAAACTGGGCTTCAGTGGGTTCTTTCCACCCAACTAATGCAATAAGTATTAAAATCCAGGAATAATGAAAAGGTCTACCTTTTTCCTGTGCGTCGCAGGAATCCTCCAGGAACTCTTTCGCAAGATATTCGGCCCAATTATAAGTATACCCCTCAGCGCAGTTCATAGCAATCCGGATAACCGGAGCAGGTACTTCAGTTGACCTGCATTTCCGTATGAGTTTGCAGGATAAGAGTTTAGCTGCAAAGCGGATGGGCTGTTCCTGAATCACGGAAGTGTGATACCCCCGTTTCCCCTTTGTCAGGCCAAACCGCTCTTTCATAGTTTGCGCGAGCTTTGTATCGTCATGTTTGGACGGAAATTCAGTTCCCGAATCAGGTCCTGCCATTGGTAAACCTGTGATCTTATGGATGAGTGCAACGTCAATAGGAATTTGCTGGTCCCCTATCCATAATAAGCCGCCATGCACTAACGCTAGCAACTGTTTTTCCACTATGGTCACATGTATGCCGCGACCGAAATGGGGAATATCAAGCATCTTGAGTAGGCCAGCTTTGTCCAGGCCTGCAGCCCATGGTTGCACTTCCAGTAGTATGACCTTATGATCTGGGTACTTGACGCGGTGCAAGTATTCTGCTGGTTCAAACTGTGGAAACTTGCCATGGTCATTTGTGTCGTGATCGCTGTACTTAAGCCGATCGATCTTTCCTGTCATGCTTCCGATCAGCTGAACTCCTTGTGGCAGCGAGGGTGTGGTTAATTTGAATTGCTTTGTTCGATAGGGTAATGCGGCACCTGGGCGAACAGGTTGTAGATATGGTGGTCGTGGTGGTGCAATGTTCTCCCTACCCCCGGCCGGGACCTATGCTGAACCGGTGGGATCCATAGGATGATCTGCTGGTGTTTTCCCTGTTTTCCTCTGTCGGTCTTGGTTTCGCTTGGAGCGAACTTTAGTTCTGGACTTTTTCCTGGCAGACCGTGTCTGCATCGACCGTGGTGGTGCTGGGTGAGATTCTTCACAGGGACCAAGGGTAGGCGGCCGATTAGAGCAGCTTATCAGACCCTCTTGCTCGAATTCTCTGACCAAATCATCAATCTCTTGTTCTGTTGTCATGGGTTCACTCGTAAATCTTGAAGAAATGCAGAATACAATTTTCCCTAACTTAGGAATCTTCTTATACATGCCATCAATCAAATCGGGCAGGACGGTGCATTGAAGGCACCAAATCTGACGAAAATCTTGTCCAAGTGGAGCTCGATTTCTGATACTGGTCTTAGTACAGGCATTTAAGGCAATTGAAACACTACCGCCACCAAATTGGCTGCTTCCCAACGGTCGGATTTTAAGCCTCGCTGTGTTTGTGGTCTTCGGCAGAATCCGGGTGTGAGCTTCGTGACAACAAGCACCCTCGGCACAGTATTGCCCTTCGACCCGTCCTGGGAATGCCGGCGACAGGACTATTAGGTTTGATGAGCTGGCTTCTTGGTTCTGCCCCTTGGTTTGGTATTCAATTCCATGTCGGAGCGCAGCCTCCATATACCAGTTTTGTGCTAGAGGTTCCAAGGTGTGTAGGAACTTATGCACCCACTCTTCGCGAGGTATGGTGTCCCATGCTGCATAACTGTGCCTCAAATGTTTCTGAGGGCTATTCTGCCCAATGAAATTACTTCGTGCCTCTTGGAATTGGTTTATCAAGCTGAGGTGTAGAAATTTCTGGCTGGATTCCCAACTGGGAGTAGACTTGTTGTGATCGGTCCGCCCTGCTGCTGTAGCACCTAATGCTGTCTCTAGAGTCTGCATTCTCTGTGACTGAGGTGCTTGTACAATAAATTCTCCAGATTCGGTCAACCCAACATAGGTAGGCAACTCTCTAGGCTGCGCACTAAGGCATCTAAGAGACTTAGTGAGTTGCGCGGACCTATGGCCATGTAGCTCGTACAGTCGATTTTGCCAATTCTCTAGACCATCGTCTGAATCAGACATGCAGGAGCTATCACATTGCCAATCTAGTATGCCATCGGCATCAGGCTCGACATAATCTGCTTCCTCGGCTGTAATGTTGTAGATGTGGTCTAGAGTATCCTGCTCCCCTTCGTCTCTGATCGGTTCTGTATATCTTTCTCCTTGGGATGGATCGAGGGGTATGATAACTCGCAGACCATTTCCTTCGAAGGTCATCTGTCTCCTCTTAAGGTTGATGATTGCAACATTTTCCATGGCCCACTCGATTCCCAACAAGGCTGGATAAGGGTTGCTGTCATCAATAATCTCAATAACTTCAAAATCCGCTAGAGTGCTTACCCCATCAAGATTTATGGGAACACTAAGAAGTCTCCCTAGGGGCACAATCTTTTGCTGGTTAGCTAATCTCAGTTGTATAGGCGACCAATCCAGGGAAGGTTTTCCCATTTGTCCCCAAGTCTGCTTGGGTAGGACATTAACTTCTGATCCAAGATCCAAAATGACATCAGTCATATCATATTCCCCTATCTGAACATTCAATCTCATTTCCCTCCCCGTTCTTCAGAAACGACTAACAATTTTCTCCTGATCAACTCCTCTCTGAGGGTCTATGACAGCAAGAACTTTTTGCAGCTCTTTTAAAGCATTCTGATTCCTCAAGAGTTTCATATAACTCTGTAAAAAGGAGGAGAGTGTACTTACTTTATCCGGCGAAGCATCTTGCGGCTGCGAGGCCTGCTGAGGTTGCCACGCAGGTACTGCGCGTGTGAGAGGGTCAACAATATCACACTGGGACGCCTTGACTGGTGCTTGGTCTTGCACAGTATTAAGTGCTGGGACTTGCATGGAGGCCTTACGCGCGCACACCTCGACAAGTTGTTTCTGCAAATGCTAAATGTGCATCGTGGCTCCACTCCGGGTGACCACATTGATGGTTGCGGTAGGTCTTTGCTCAACGGAAATCAACTGAATATTCTAGGTAGGGCCACTGTTGTTTTCCTGAATCTTCGCTATGAGCTGGGGGCACTGTTCAATCACATGGTCTACTGCGTGGAAATACCGATAGGTTGTGGTGGGGTTCCGACAGTCGCGAGCCAAATGGCCAGCTTGGTTACAATTGTAACACACCACCTGGCCTCTTCCTCTCCCGGGCATACCACCACGGCCGCGACCTCCAAAGGCACTGCCGCGGTAACCATAGCCGTCATTATTTTGGGCTTCATTTTGCACTCGGTAGACGTCAGAGATGCGCTCTTGCATGAGGTCATAGCTACGACACTCCTCTTCATTATGCCCTACAGACTTACAGAACTTGCAGTAGGGGTTCTTGGGAACTTGAACATATCGCTGAAGAATATGGCAGTTTTCAGGGCGATGTTGGCCAGTGGTTCGACAAATCTCACAATATAGAACACCGGGATTGAATTGGTTGGGCGCTCCCGTATTTAAGCAGGTTCTGACCCCAGGGAACTGGTCCCTATCGTGACCCTCTGTTCGGCATTACGTACACCAGACCTCCTCTCGACTGGTTGTAGCCTTCTTCATATCGCGAAGCTCCAGGGACATGGCTGCTAGCTGCGCTTGGATTTGAGCAAGACCGGAAGCATCTCTGACGGGGGCGGTTTCTAGCTTCATTGCAATTTCCAGAGCTTCTTGCTGGTCAGTAACCTTCTGTTGCATGAGCGGAGTTCGAATATGTGGTAATAATGCTGTGATAAACCATTCCTTGTGCTGAGAAGGACTAATGGTAAAGCTGAATTGGTCTAGTAGAACTTTGAATCTCTGGTCAAAGTCCCACATGGATTCACCGCGCTGCTGTTGAATCTCTTTGAGCTCAGTGATGCTCTGCGATTCTGATTTAGGCTTCTTAAATTCTTTGGTGATGGTTGCCTTAATCTCATCTAAAGTAGGGTTCTGAGTACCGGAGAATTTCATGAACCAGGTCAAAGCCCGGTCCCGGAAAGAAGTAATGAGCTACACGGTTCTCACATCCAGGTCTATAATATTCTTCGCGTTCCATACTACTTCACATAAAAACCAGAACTGTTCGGGGTCTTCTGATCCCGTGCCTTTGAAGATGGGCAGCTTGATATCATCAGCTAGGTGAGCCATGGAGGTTCTGGGAGGGTTGGGAGGGGGGCAGGATGTCGATGGGGGGGGGTTTACAGAGGTAGATGGACTTGTGGCCGAAATACTCGGACTTGGTGGACTGGCGGACTGTGACGAAATTTCAGGGGTAACAGAGCTTCGCTGCGGGGTGACCGAAGGGTTTCCAAAGGAAGGGTTGTCTTCCGGGTCTGAGTCTTCAGAATTGATAAGGGACGGTGCGGTATCCTGGCCTAAGGAGTAGGACTTGAAATCTCGTTTATACCCTTTTCCACTTCGTGGCAAACTATTGTGCGTAGCGGGAGTGTTGTCACTTGTAAACATATGTTAGTAACAAAAAAGCTAACAATCTGATTCAAATAGCAATATTCCATTTTCGACCAATAGCATTTTAATTCTCAAGCTAAATAACTTCAAAAGCTTACCCCGCGGTCCGTGGAAAAATCGGCGCTCGGCCTCACTAAAGGAAGTGCCCGTGTCGATGGCGAACTTCGTCACGAAGGCCTCAAGGGTTCGTGTGGTCCAGAAGTCAACCGCTCGGGAGATCTCGTTGTTCACACTTTGTACTATATTAACTCTTGCGGGGGTCCAAATAGAAAACCGCCCCTCGTGAAATTTGGTTCGCTTCTCAGCTAACCTGGACAGCCACTGGTGCAACTCTATGCGGATACTACCAAAGAAAATTTCATAAGCATCACAAAAAACATACCTCTGTAAAAATTCATGTGCGCTATGACGCGGATTTGTGTTCTCTTTCTCAGCAAATTTCAGATAAGTCTCCTCAAGCCAATCCCCGATTTCCTTCACAGAGGGCCTCCAGAACATAGCCCTCGAGGTACGATGTAAACCCCTCTTGAGCAGATACTGAGTTCAACCGGCAACGGATCCAATTTGTTGGGCAATAGGGCTGACCCAGGTTTAATCCTTTTATGTCGCACCAACAAAAGACCCACAGTGTTGGCCCTTTCGGCAACAACCTGCGCGCAGGTTGCAGTCTCACCCGAAACAGCTATGGGGTGCCGCAGAATCAGGTTTCTGCAAGCAGAGAAGGATATTACTGTACCTTAGCCTTTAATAACTTATTAAGCAACAAGTACACAGCTTTGACATTCACTTTTATACAACTTCGCAGATAGATAAACAACTGTGACTTGCTTAACCCACTACAAGGAATTCACAGCGAAGCTTGTTATTAGCAGTGATCTAAGTTATCAAATGTATACAGTTATTAATGCATAAAAGACAACAGAAAGAGAAACAACACAAGAAACCACAACACAAGATATAACGTGGTTCACCCCCAGTGTAGGGGTTACGTCCACAAACTGTGTTTTATTCAACTTGCTACAAAACCATAGTTTGATCTGCGCACTCAGCTGCAGATCCCTTCAGTCCTTAACAGCCGCGCACACAGCAGCAGGCCTCTGGGTACACAGCTGCAGATCTTTCCTTAATCTTCTTACAAACCCTCTGTGCACATAGCTGCAGAGGTCGTCCACGCACACAGCTGGGACTTAACCTTTCCTTACAAAATCAGCCTTAGCCTCGCCTTAATCTTTCTTACATCATAAAACCTAACTTTTTCTTATTTACAAAAATGCCTATTTATACATCGCGCTATTACAAAACCATGGCTTCAAACCATGGGCACCCAAAACCCTAAAACCTGGATTTAAACCATGGGTTTATTACAAAAAGGGGTTTTGACTTACCCCGACACCCCTAAGACTATTTTGACCCATAACTCCGCTTACAAACAACCGCGGAGTTACCAAAACTAATCATCCTTAGGGTACGCGTCCCAACACTGCACAAGTAATCTGACATGGGCAAATGATGTTGGAAACTATGTATCTTGGTCTATGATCTGATGTTTGATTTTTTATGATTTTAGTGATGCAATCTGAATAACTAATTGTTGCGAAATGATTTATTTTTATGAATGATGAGATTCTTTTTCATGAGGAACGATTCCATGTTTGTCGATCTCTTTGTGAAATGAGTAAGATGATGTGATCTGATGAAAATTGTTTGTGATGCGATTAAATATAAATGATTGATGTTAAAACCCTTGCCTCGATCTCTAATTAACATTGCAATAGAGAGAAAGTAAGTACACAATTCCTCCCTCAAGCATCTCGGGTGAGACTGCATCTGCTTCGAAGGTGTTGCTGGATAGGGTAAAATGTGTTTAGGGAGTCACAACAAAGAGAGGCGTCGACACAATGTGAAACCATGTCGACTCATCTATGTCAACAACCCTTGTTGTCCCAAATTCTGATATGAAATTGAAGGAAAATCATATTCAAATCAACGAGGTAGTAACCAAGAGACAAAGGCCTCACTACCCTCAAGTTAAACAGGTAAAGTTTTGGACAAAGAGAGTCGACTTAAACAAATCACTAGCATTGTTGGTTATAGATAATGAAATGTGCTTTAATTTCATCCTAATTTCAAGTGAACTTGAACAATGGATATGCCTTAAGGTGGTTTAGGTCCCAAGCCATATATGTAATGAGATTATGACAAAAAATTGGTTGACTAGAGTCATGAAAGGGTTAAATTAGACAATGCTAATTCGTGCTTGCAAGTGTTATCTGTCTTTTGTAGTGGCTTAAGAATTTTTTCTTCCTATAGATATGAGAGATGATTAAAACAGACTATGTCATAGAGAAGATCAAACCCATAGTGCAAGGGGAACACATGGTTCAAAGAGATGAGAAGGTGAAACCCTATGGTTGATAGAGTTCATCAATGAGATGTTGTAGTGAACCTTGCTATGGATAGGACTATTTTTTAGTCTTGATTGGTTATGACTTCTGATTGAGAGATATCACTAGCATAGATCCATATTAAAAGGGGATCTACCAAGCTCCAAGAGGGATCAAATGTCTCGAGGTGCAAACCCCTTTTTAGAGTTTAAATGTTGAGTAAGTGTGTAATGCAATGTCTATGGTTTTAAATTATCTAATTTGTATACTTTTATATATTTGTCGTTCTAGATATTTTAAATCTAATTTGAGCTGATATATTATTTTTTAAAATAATTTTTTTATAAAGACATGTGTCACCTCTAGGATAAGAATGGAAGGAGTTACACATACTCCCCCTACCGGGTTATAGAATGTGCCTCTTTGGCACAATCAAACACTTAATGCATACACCCATATGTCACTATGTAGGCCCCACAACTTAAGTACAAATTTTAATGCTAACTAACGGTGAAGTTTAAATGGCTGCATTTGTCAAACACTATGATGTTGTGACTATCCAACATAGATTTTTTTTACAGATTCTTGTTTAATAATGATGCATGTATACTTCAGGTTTCTTGTTTGGCATATGGGTCTTGAAAAAACACAGACTTCATAAACTTCAAGACCAAAAATTTCACCATATAGAAAATGAAAGTGTTGTAGATTTCATTGGATTAAATAACAACATTATGTTTGGAAAGTAAGATCTGATATAATGATTTTTGGATACGAAAACTTCATTTAAAATGGAAGCCACTTACATGAAAAAGTGACCCATAAACTGGTGAATTAATTTGTATGGCTGGAAGTTAATGTATGATAAGGAAAATTCCCTCCAGAATGCACCGACCTCTTAATTTTCTAACGCTACAGGCTGCAAATGATTTCCCTAAGTATACATGCTGATCTGAGTGTGAATTTAGTTGCACAATGGAAAGTTTATGAGCCCATGTAGACTGTAGTAGACTATCCCTCTTCCCAATGGTCACTGTAGTGGACTATCCATACTCTGGTAGAAATTTTGGGCCTTTGTAAATTCGTAAACCTAGGTCAAAAATTCAATTTCAAGTTAAATACTTTAAAAACATCAAATCTTAAAAAAATGATTCGCATAAGAAGGTATTGAAAATTACAACACATGCATTTGAAATCAAAGAGGATCTGCTAGAAAGGTACATGTTCACCATTTGTACTTACAAGAAAATAAAAAATAAAAATGATTTACAGAAGTAGGTCTTCATTACACAAGCATATGACCTTATAGAGGTTCCTCCCTACATAATCAATAGGAGAGTTTCTTCATCCTATGGCACATGGTCATGGTCATTAATGGTGCGTGCAGTGGTATTCCTCGACATTTTGCATTTGTGTCGAGGAAATGCAGAGGGAATAAAATGTGGATCGTACCCAAACATCAAAATGCTGATAAAAACTGCTCAATACTATGTTATCTTATGCAAAAATTGTAATAAATATATTATGTTTCTCAGATTTTAACAAGTTTATTTGATTAAAACTTTGCATTGTAAAAAGGATTGGGAACCAATATTTATTCATTATTCACTTTATATATTTATACATTACACATCTTTGTAATAATTTTGTATCCAATGGGTTAGTTAAATCAGCATACTAAAATGCTTTTGTGGTTGTTAAATGGACATTTGTATAACCAGGTTAAAAATTGACCTTTAATTAAGGACACGGTATAGTAAAATGAGAATGAATTCAATCATTGGCATGGCTCCCAAATAAACACATCACAAACACAACTGATTTTGAAAACAAATAATAATTGTTTATAGAATGAAAGATGAAAAATCAAGCAAAAATTACCAAGTGTCCTGGAGAGAGCGTTAAACAAACAGAGTCCTTCTACAATATAAAAATAAAAGGGAGAGTTATACGATATGTTTGCTTAAAATACCAAGTGTTACCTGAATCAAAATTTTCTTGTCAACTATGCTTTCTTCGAAATGGAACTTCAAAAGAGTTACACTACTAACATCAATTAATTGTTCACTTTTGCTTGTAGGACCAAGCCTGAAATCACTACTAAATTGCTGGAAATACATAACTTTCTAAAGCATTAAGATTTGTACATTTTCCATTATCCTAAAGCATAATAATCGATGCAAAATCAATGAATTATGAAAGAAAAAAAGTAAAGAGGAAGGAAGAGGAAGTAAGGAGGGGGGAGTGGGAATAAGTCTACAACATTTAGATGAGATTGGGACATTATTAATTGCAAACGATTTTTTTTCTATTATGAGCATGAATTTTGAATCTTCTTAATTTATAGAAAAAATCCTAGGTGAAGCATTATATATAAAAATAAATAATGTTCTACCTTGTTCTACCTTGTTTTATGAAACAAGGATGAATTTTAGGATAAATTTGTTCTACTTATTCTGTTCCCAAAAGGTTTTATGTCTAAGCTTGTCAGTCTCTTCCACATTTGCATTGGATCTTTCTAGTTTACTAATTTCATATTTATGTTTTCCTCTGCATTTGACACGCTGAAAAAAAATATTAGGTGAATTATCCTATATAAAAATAAATCCTATTCTTCCTTGTTATGTGAAATAGATGAATTTTATGAAAAATGTTTGTTACTCACCCCCTTTCCAAATGATTTTATTTCTAAATTTGTCAGTCTCTTCCATATTTTCATTGGATCTTTCCACCTTGCCCATTTCTTTATTGGTGTTTTCCACAATATATATACTTGATTTACATCTTAGAATGTCCATGTTAATTTTAGAGCAGCATCGAGAGCCATTCTACGATAGAATGGAGGCACCTGGTTAGTTACCAGGAGTTGAACAACTTAATTCAGTCTGGGACTGAAGCTCATCCTGGTGTTGAGAGCCATTCTTTAATAATACAGAAACTTGGTCAATTACCAAGATGTTTGTAGTTGTGAGACTCATTCCCATGGAGGATGGTAACCTAGGAAGTTAACTAGGGCAGAGTAAGACCCTAGAAGGTACCCTAGGGTCCCCAACAGTCTCTTGGGGTTCTTGGTCTAGGACGAAGCAGGTTGATGCCATGGAAAATTCCCTACAATATGGTTAAGGCCCCTATATGTATCTAGGGTATTCTAGTCTGGGACCATAAATTTTCTTGGACATGATGTCCAAGCAGATCATGCAAGTTTAGACAATGACTTCTTGGTATAGTGCCACGCACATTCTTGGTTTGAGACCAAGTAGTTCTTGCAGGAGCATTTGTGGTGAGTTAACTAGGTGGATCTTGGTCAATATTGACCAAGATGATATTGTGTGATGTACTCTCCACTAGTAGAAAATGAGAAATTAATGACTAAAAAAATGACTAAAATCACGCTATAAACGACTATTTTTGAATCGGTGACTAATAGTAGCAAATTACCACTATCTTATAGCTAGTCGTATTTCACTAGTCATTAATAGCTTGACTTAGTAGTCACTGATTTAGTCATTGATTTGGTCATTGATAGATAATGATTTAATCATTGATAGACAATGCTTTAGTCATTGATAGTCAATGATTTAGTCATTGTTTTAGTCATTGATAGTTAATGATTTAGTGATTGATTTAGTCACAGATTTAGTCATTGATTTAGTCACTGATTTAATCATTGATTTAGTCACTGATTGCAACCATTAATGACCAAATATACGACTAAATAAACTACTAAATGTTAACATATTAATGACTAAGCTAAATACGACTAAGATACAAAAAATTAGCTACTAATAGTCGTATATATGTGAATTTAGTCGTTTTTGTAGTCACAAATTTATGATAGAGAACGGAGGAATCGAACCACCAACCTCCTGCCTATAATTAGGCAGGCGCTCTACCATTGAGCTAGCACCCTTTAAGAAGTTGTTATTACTTGACAATGATGATATTCAAACAAATTTATGATAGATATCAATCTACAAACTACATAATTATTACTATTACAGACCTACTATGGGAAGGGTAAGGAAGCTGTTGTGTCCCCATTACACCAATCACAACAGGCACGCCTCGCTCCAAAGAAAACTGCACTTGGGCTTCATGTGAATCCCTTAGTGCAAATGACATGGCCAAAACATTTCTCTTCAAAAGTTATGCACCCCAACTTGCCACCTAAGCATGCCATAAGGATTTCAAATAATGGCATATCCTCAAAATCCATAAATCATTGCAAAAACAAAATACAAGACTTATCACCAAACTTTGCCACCCCTGCATATATATAGTTGTCATTAATAATCTTAACCAGCTCAGGGAGGTATTTCACAATTAATATTCACCATTATCCTTTGTAAACTTGCTAGAGAAGCTAAGTTTGTTCACCTGCTATCTTGTTTCTCAAAGTCCATTTGTTTAGCTCGAAACTTGAGGTAGACTTGATTTATGTTCATAACTCACCTATTGACATAATTATGTCTACAAGATTTAATATTTGTATTTTAATTTTTTATTGTAGGATATTTATTATTTAAAATGTCAAAAGCACAAGGAATAGGGAAGCTACCTTAAAATGGGAAGTTGAAGAAAGTCCCAACCCTTGGAAAGATGCAGATCCAATGTTGCTCACGGATACAAATCATTTAATTGGACTCCAAGATGACCTTGAGTGCCCAAATACATGTATAGAATGTTCGTCAATGAAGACTTCCATAAGGACCATGATGACTTAGAGGTTTTTTGAAATATCAGAAAGCACATCCTTTACTTGATTGCCGCCAAACCAATAATATTACCATATAACGATGTTGTCAAATCAATATTCAGACACATTAATCTTGGAATGAGATTAGTCATAAGTGAAGGTAGGGTTTCCATAGCTTATTTACAACCCTGTTCATTCAAAATAATGTTCAAGCTAAAGAAAATTCAAGTGCTATTGAACAAAACATTTTCGGATGAGTACAGAGCCAAGGAATTCAATCTAGTAAAAAAATTGAAAGATTGGTGGACTGAATATAAGGCCTTCTTAGAAAAGAATAATTGGATGTACTCTACCACTACTACATTTCGACCAAAAATTCGACGGCCATATTGTCGGATTTTCGACACTTCCCTGTCGCATGTACGACACTATGATTTTTTTTAAGCATCGATGAATTTTCGTCGGTTATCCGACATCTTTCCAATCCGTCGGTTAAGCGACATCTCAGTTTACCGTCGGTTAAATGTAAATCGTTGGTTAAGCGACAATTGAGAATTTTTTTTTTTTAAAATACACTTACAGGCCATCGTTGCTGTCGCTTAACCAAAGAAAACCGTCGCTTAAGCGACATGTATTGAATTTTTTTACAAAAAAAAAATACCTACAGGTCGTCGCTTAACCAACGGCTATAAGTGTTTTAAAAAAAAAATACAAATGCTTTTCAGAATTGTGAAATACCATCTGAAATGTAATGGAGTAATGGAGTTGGATTTGGCATAGGTGGAGCATGCTGCTGCACTACCTGTTGCTCCATCTCCATTTTTTGGCATGGGTGCAGTTCTTCCTTCTGATCCGATTGGAATGATGCATCCATTTATCATGCATCAACAAGGCATTCCACAAAACATACCACCATCTGGTGTCCAGGTTCCCCAACCTACGTTTGGACAATTCCAATCCATATCCGCTATTGTTCCTCCACAACAGCTTATGACCCCTCAACAACATCAACAAGTATTTGTATTGCTACCTTGTTAGTACTTTAAGCTTAGAAATTTATACAATTCATGAGGTTGGTTTGATATTTTGAATGAAAAAATTTCTCTTAGCAATTTTCCATGTTTCTTTTAGCCAATTCAAAACAATCATCAATATTTGCATCAACATCAGCCTTCACAAGCCCTGCGATTTCCATTGAGATAGCAGTCACATCCTAACTACCAAGTGAATTCGAAATCACAAGTGCTGCATTCTAAGCATCAAGATTTGCAGACACATTCTCAGCAAAACCAAACTGGGGGTGATATTGTGGATGTACAAAAGGAACAACAGGTTGTGGACTTGTCTATGTTTGCGGCATGGTTCATTTTAGGGCATTTCTTAATCTGTGATTCTGTCCCATGGTTATAATTGGCTTCATGCAGTTATATGTAAACTTTATTTCAGTTTTTCCTGAGGTCATAGTTGAATAATAAAAGCAACCATCACAGGCACAAAAATTGAAGGAAAAAAAGCAAGAACAAAATTTGTCGTCTCTTCTTCAGCAAGAATATAATGAGCATAATTCCCAACCACAGGAAGCTTCACGTGTACAACAAACGGATCAAACTTGTTAACAGGAATCACAGGTAAATAAGTTCATTGAGAATTTGAGACTAACATGTTTCAACTTGTAATATTTTGTTGGAACAAAGATTAACTTTCAGGATTATTGTGGACTAGGCAATGCCAATTCATCTGCATTTTCAAACATCTGAGCAGAGTAGAAGATTGGATCAGCAGCAGTTGCCTGCTTTCTCTCAGAATCGGACCAAGATCCAGCAACCAAAAGGACAGACAGGAGTCCAGGACAGAGAATATGAATCACAGAATCTAACAAATCAACAAAGTAAATCCATTAATATGGAGCAGCTAGGCACAGTGCCTCATGCATCTGTTTCTGTATCTCCAAGTCAGTCCTTTGGAGGATCGAGTCACTTTCAGCCAGGTGTACCTGATTGCAAAAAAATATCTGAGGCTACTGATATACAAAGTTCTGCATTACAATCGCCACATAAGTCATCTGCATTGGATGGATACAACAAAGCTTCTGATCCAGTCTTTTTTGATGAAAGATCGTTGTTGGCATGATTTGTTCGTGTGATTCCTGCAGAAGCCAGTGCACACATCAGAATTAGTTCAACTGTAAGTTTAATTGTAATTGCTAGCGCATAGTTAATTTCTCATTGTTAAATGGACCATATTATGTCAAATACTATCTAGTATATTGGTTGAATATCAAATGATTGATCCATTGCAAATTTACCTGTGCGCTACATGAGGATATTCTGTAATATATTCTATACTTGAATTATTTGTATTAAAGATCTAATAGTTTGGGCATTTCTTTCACACACTTTAAACAGTCTCATAGTCTTCTTTGATTTCATGTGTAATCAGCCTCACGTTACAATAGAAAAATGCTTGCTACTCTAATTAGTTTTTATGTTTACAGCTACCAAATAGACTGGGGAAAATGATTGCCCCTCATCATTGGCACGATTACAAGAAACAATATGGCCGGATTGATGAATTTGTAGCTTCTCATCCTGAAGTGAGTCATGTGCATTCATTGGTTCCTTATGGTCATTTATTTCCCATTATAGTTTACTGCATTCTTGCTATAGAAATTGAATACATATACTGTCTTTGATTTAGTTGTTTGTCATTGAGGGGGATTTAATACATCTACGGGAAGGAGCTCATGCTACGATATCTGCAATTACTGCTGTGGCAAAAGTTGCAGCTGCAGCTTCTCCTATTGGAACAGGATGGTTTCCAACTGTAGCTGTCACTCCTGTAGCTCAATCTCAGGTGCATCGGTTAAGGAAGGGCATACTTATTAGTCCAAAGGATGCAAAAAACACTTCTTTAGATGCCTCATCTATGGTGCAGTTGGTTTCAACTTCTGGCACTCAATACCCACATTTACATGGGATGACATTGAAACAAAGTCAAGGTTCAGTAGTTAATGGAAGCAGTGACCAAAATCATGAGGTAGCTCATGCAGGTATAGAGAATTCCTCCATTTCCAAAGGAGATGGTCAACAAGCAGATGGATCAAATATAAACTCTAGGCTAGATGGATTGGCCATAAATTCAAGTACTGGAGCTAAAGTAAATTTTGACAAGGCGGTTACAAATGGCTTTAAAAATACAGTGGCAAGTAATGGGAGAGTCAGAATGTCTTTGCCAAATAGACAAGGAAGGTATGTTATTTTCCTGTAATTTGTCCTGAAAAATTCAGTATGCTTCAAAATTCTTTTGTTTTATTCACTTGTCATCTATTTGTAGTGTAATTTATGAAGCAATCTCAGAAGCTTGTTCCTCTTTTATCAGGTTAATAGGATACGTTAAGCAGGAATTTGTCAATCGCCCTCAGACACAAGAGAGTCGTATTACTAGAATCGACGCTCCCACTGCATCAATAAGGTAAGCCTATAAGGTTTTCCTCAGCAAGTTTTGCATCATTTCTTTAATTTGAATATGGTAATATTCTAAACTTAGACTTAGTATTGTTATGATTTATATTTGACACATTGTATGGGATT
>LPNX010110434.1:53801-73843 GCA_001517045.1 Pseudotsuga menziesii | reverse complement strand
CAAAATTTAGTAAATTGTAACACTTCATCACCAAAATTGCAATTTTCCATTGTTGGAGTGGCAATAAAAAAAAACTAACATAAATGACTAGTTCATATTCTTTTAGTTAGTCATTTTTTATGCCATGACTAAATTAGTCGTTTATGTTAGTCATTTTTAACTTTGTCATTTATTATCTAGTCATGTTTGTTAACTGGTGACTAAATTAGTCATTAATTTTAGTCGTTTATAGTTGGGTCAATCAAAATTGCTCATATTTAGTAGTAAATCACTCAAAAAACCTGTGGTGACTAGAATTTTTAGTCACGTAGTAGCTAATTCCTCATTTTGTACTAGTGCTCCCGTAATCGTTTATTGCTAGATTTTTTCTCAAGGGACTAACCACCCCTTGATGTAGATGTTGTTGAAAGAAGGTGTGGTAGTTCTTGAAGAAGAACTTATAAATAAATTAGAGACGTATAAAAGGATGTAAAAAAAATAAAAAACTCGCATGATAGAATTTGAAAAGAAAAACAATGATGCAAAAAGAATGATTGTTGACTTAAAAAATGAGGTTCTAGAAGTCAAAAGGGCTCAAAACAATCTAGAACAACAGCTCAAAAAGAGAATACAAGAATCTGAAAGCTTGAAGAAGATATTATGCACCTTAGAAAGAAACTGGTTGAAGAATCTATCAAGTCAAGGTTTGAAAACAACTCAAGGAATTTAGATGAAATCCTAAGTGTCCAAAGACCATCAAGTGATAAATATGGATTAGGATTTGACAAAGAAAAGAAGTCAGGATATTCCTCTTTCACAAACCAAGATGGAAACAAAAGAAGCTATGTTGTTGCACTCAAGAGGCCAATTAAAAGGGAATAAAGTAAGAAATTGGGTCCTCTCTTACAAAGAATAGATATGATGTCGAGACGAACAATGACAAGTAAACATCAAAAACTCTTTTTGGGAAATTGGTATACTTGTAACAAATTTGGACATATCGCAAGAAATTGTAATTTAAAGGCTCCCGTTGAGAAATGGATTACATCACATACTTCTTTCTATAAGAAAAATATTACCATAAACAATCCGAACTGAAGAAACTACAATTCTTTTGCTCCTCTACAGAGTTATAGTACAAAATGCTACAAATGTGGTAATCAGGGACACATTTCTAGAAAATGTATACTAGTATGATGCCTCAAAATATCAGGGCAAAGAAGAAAGGATGTCTTGCAAGAATAAGCATGATGTGGAATTTTCACTATCTCTATGTGCTATGGAAAAAAAATATGGCATGTGGATAGTGGATGCTCAAAACACATGACAGGTGACCCAACTAAGTTCTTGAGCCTAAGAAAGAAACAAAAGGGAAAAGTCACATTTAGAGATAATATGTCCTCTAACATAATTGGGAAGGGTACATTGGCTATTAGAGACAACATGAAAGCTGGAAATGTTATGCTTGTAAAGAAATTAAAACGTAATCTTTTGATTCTGAGCTGATCAAGGATACATATGTACATTTGATTCAAAGAAGTGTGAAATTAGAATAAAAGATTGAGGAAAACATTTTGGAACTGCTGTGAGAACTCCAAGCAATGTGTATATTTTTGAAAATGAATAACAATGTTATATGAGTCAAACTAATGAAATTATGCTATGGCATAGAAGAATGGGCCACTTGAATTTTGACAATCTTGTAAAAATTGGTAAGAAGAGATCTGTAAGAAATCTATCAAATATCATAAAACCACCAGAACATATTTGTAGACACTATCTTCATGGGAAACAAACAAACACAAGCTTCAAATTCAAAGAACATAGAACCTCTCAACCATTAGAAATAATTCACACTGATCTTTGTGGACCAACAAGGACTAAAAGATTTCAAGGTGAATATTAATTTATGTTATTAATTGATGATTATACAAGGATGACTTGGGTGACATTTCTTAAAGAAAAATAACAAGCCCTTGTGAATTTTGAAGCCTTCAAAGCACTTGTTGAAAATGAAACAAATCATAAAATTAAATGTCTAAGATCAGATAATGGTGAAGAGTTCACTTCTAATTAATTCAATGAGTTTTGTGAAATTCATGGAATCAAGAGGCAATTATCAGTAGCAAAAACAGTTCAGCAAAATGGAGTAGTTGAAACAAAGATCAGGACAGTCAAAGAAGCAGCTACAACTATGCTTAGTAAAGAAAAACTTCTTGATGGCTATTGGAGAGAAGCAATATATATAGTTTTCTACATACAAAATGAAGGAAAAATCAGAGTAGTGACCAGAGTCCTTATGAGCTATGGTTTGGAAGACCTTCCTCAGTTAAATATTTTAGAGTAATTGGAATTAAATCCTACATAAAAGGAGAAGATGATAATCTAGGGAAGTGTGACTCTATAACGAATGAAGGCATATTTCGTGGATAGTCTTCCACCAAACATGCATACAAGTGTTATAATCTAAGATCACACAAGATCATAGAAAGTGAAAATGTGACTGTTTATGACACTAAATCTATAAAAATACAAATCCAAGAGAGTATGGATGTTGAAGAAATTGATGATGAAAAAATGGACGCTAAAAAGTGGGAAGAAAGTTCACAAGAAGAGGATGAAGAAGAAGCAGATGGAGAAGTAGAGAAAGAAGAATCATAGAAAATTGAGAATGAAGACTCCCCAAGATCAGACACAAAGACACCATCTAGGTGGGTTCATAAGAATCATCCTGAAAGTCAAATAATTGGTTATGGAGATTCTGGAGTTAAAATAAAAAGAAAATTACTTTGTGACGAAGAACAAGCACTTCTTTCGATAGTAGAACCCAAACAATTTAAAGAATCTTGAAAAAGTAAATATTGGATCATTGCTATGAATGATGAACTTGATCAAATAGAAAATAATCAAACTTGGGAACTTGTCGCAAGAACAAAGCCTGTGAATGTTATTGGAACCAAATGGATTTTTAAAAACAAGTTCAATGAGCATGGTCATGTGACAAAAAACAAGGGCAGATTAGTATGCAAGTGATATACTCAAGTAGAAGGTGTTGACTTTGAAGAAACCTTTGCACCTATGTAAAGACTTGAAGCTGTTAGGATTTTTTTCTCTTTTGTAGGCTACAAGAACTTCGGATTATGTCAGATGGATGTAAAATGTGCTTTTGTTAATGGAGAACTTGAAGAAGAAGTCTATGTTGAGCAACCTAAAGGTATTCTCTTATCAGAAAATTGAAATAATGTTTTCAAACTTAAGAAAAAACTCTATGGTCTTAAACAAGCTCCAAGATCATGGTTCTCAATATTTGACAATTATTTAAAGCAACAAGTATATATAAGGGACAACACTGACAGTAATCTATATTTAAAATTTGTAAAAAAAATTATGATCATTATTATAGTCTGCGTAGAATATATCATATTTGTAAGTGATATACAAATTATGAGTGTAAAATTTGCTTCATAAATGATGAAAGAATTTGAGATTTCAATGTTAGGCAAACTAATATTATTTCTACTCTTACAAGTATCTCAATCGTAAAGAGGGGCCTTCATCCCTCAAAATGTTGAAAAAATTCAAAAATGGAAGAATCCAAACCTGTTAGTACTCCTATGGTCACAGGTTGTAAATTGAGCAAGGATGATGAATCTTTAGAATTAGATCATAGTATGTATAGGTCAATGATTTGTAGTCTATTATATGTAACAAATACAATACCATATGTAATACAGGTTGTAGGTGTGGTTTCCAGATTCCAATCAACCCCAAAAGAAACACATTTGGTTGTGGTAAAGTGAATTTGTAGATATCTAAAAGGAACCGTGGATTATGGATTATGGTATCCAAAAAGAGATAACTTCAATCTAAAATAATTTACTAATGCAGACTAGAAAGGAATTATTGATGACTGGAAAAGCACCAGTGGAGTTGCATTCTACCTAGGAGACTGTTTGGTGTCATGGCTAAGCAAAAAAGTAGCCCTCCATTTCACTAAATACAACAGAACCTGAGTATGTTGTTGTTGCATCATGTTGTACCCAAGTCATTTGGATGAAGAATACATTGGAATAATTACTTGTAAAATATAAAGACCCCATTATTATACACCGTGACAATACAAGTGCTATAAACATATCCAAAAATCCTGTTATGTATTCTAAAACAAAACATATCTCGATCAAGTATCAATTTTTAAGAGAGCAAGAATCACAAAAAATGGTCAAATTGGAGTATATTGATACGAAGGAACCAATTGCAGACATTTTTACTAAGCCACTACCCAAAGAAGCATTTGAGCATCTTAGGCATAATTTGGGAGTAATCTCCTTGCAGTAAAAGTGGGGCGGGGGGGGGAGAAGAAAAAAAATAAGCATGTCAGGTGTTAGGATTATTAATCCTCCCTTGTCCAATTTGATCATATGTCTAAATCAGGAGTCATGTCTAAATCGGGAGTCCATCCAGTCTATTTTTACTCGTTAGCACCATTGGGTCCACTTGGCCTAATTGGGGCACATGTTTCAGTTACTAAAGTTTGGGGAACACTAATTGAGGCTTACTACCATTGATTGCAATTAATTGCATCAGTTTAGGAGCCTCCTAGACCAATCCCTACAATTTAGGAGCCATTGGGAGTGCCAAAACCAACCAAGGTCAGTTCAGTTCAGTTAATGACTAGTCAAGCTAAGTTAGGAGTCAATTACATTCAATTCTAGTCCTCTACATTCAGTTAGTGCTAGGTTTACATGACTACACTCAGGAGGGGTGTATTTCTCACCTACCATAGTCAGTTAGCCTTAGTCAACACTGAATGTAACACTTGAGTTGTGTTTCAGAGCTCCGATGAACTATGACTATGGTTTAGACAAGGTCAATTAACTATTGAGTCCTCCGATAGTGATTTAGACAAGGTCTTAGTTACCTATTGTCAAGTAGAGTCTATCAATTCAAATTTCCTCATGTGGATTCGAATTTCATGTGGTTATTAAAGCCATTGTACTTCATTGTAATTATCATCTAATTACCTTTTTTATTAATGAAAGCATTCACAGCTGCAAGCCATTTTTGCACTGTTTCATTCTTCAATTGCCGAGTAAATTGTGTGATCTATTTTGTGAGTTGTGTGTTTTTTCACAGATCTATGTGCTCAATTTAATATCAGGGGGAGATATGTTGAAAGGGGGAGCTGTCAGAAGGAAACCTCTGTCATTGTTGTCTAAGGGGGAGAATTATTTAATGTTTCCATCAATTCCAAAGGGGGAGAATGTTGAAATAATTTTTCATTGATATCTAAAGGGGTTCAATAACGACAAAGGAATAAGTAATTGCAGGGAAAGTGATGGAATATGTGATAAGGATGGAAAGACACATGAGAGGACCCATAAATGGGAGCAAGTCTAATAAAACTAAATTTATTGATTGATCAACTTATTTAGTAGAGGTTGGATGGCTCAAATTATATCAAGAGAAGAGATTAACGACAGAAAAAGGATGTGCGAAGTAAATATGCGTGGAAAATAACATTATGGAATGCCAAAGTGAAGTTTCGTCTTTGATAATTGATCAATCGATAAGGAGTATTCCCAAAAGAGATTGACGGTTCATAGGATTTATGGTAGATGAATTGTGGAATCAATTTTCGAGAAAAGTTGAAATGCATACCCACAATCTATAATCCATAATTACGGAAGGAAGAAGTTTCATATTGCAGAAAGGTCATTCTGAAAAGATAATTGCGGAAGCAATTTTCGAGAAAAGTCAAAATGCATACCCGCAATCCATAATATGCAATTGAAGAAGGAAGAAGTTTCTGATTGTGAAAATGTCATTGTGGAAGCAATTTTTGAGAAAATTTGAAATGCATACCCGCAATCTACAATCCACAATTACGGAAGGAAGAATTTTTTTATTGCGAAAAAGGTCGTCATGGAAAGATAATTGTGGAAGCAATTTTTGAGAAAAGTAAAAGTGCACATCCGCAACCTGCAAGTTGTAATTGTGAAAGAAATAAGTTCCCACAATTGCAGAAAGGTTGGTTTAGAAAGATGAATGCAGAAAGGTTTGTTGCAGAAAGGATGTTTCGTAAAATAAACTAGGAAAGGTCGTGACTGATAAATTAAACATAGAAGTAATTTTGAATTAGTCTATGAAGAGTTACGATGAAGATAAGTGATTGTTGAATAAAGATATATGTTTGATGGTATATAAATAATATTGTAAACCTTCAAATAAGTGTCTCTAAACATTCAATTGATATATTGATTAATGTAGAACAATCAGATATCAAATTACCATATAAGGGAGGTTGGGAGGCGCTATGGAAGGAAACAAGCCTGCAAGGGGATCATAGACTCCTTCCAATTGTAGCTGGTAAATAGCGTGTAGTACCATCCTTTTCTGTAGAAGCAGGAAAAAGCTTTTTGTAAATATAATTTTGTAGTAATAGGAAGTATTGGTGGTTTACCCAATTGGGATTCCACGATAAATTTGTGTTCTATTTTATTTTGTTGATCATTTGTGTTAATAAATAAATTAAAAGTAGTTTTAATTATTAAAAACTATCAATACTGATACACCCCCCCCCCCGCTCTTAGTATTATTCAATATTCCAACATATGTCACTAGCAACTGACCTCTACGAGCAGTAGTCAGGACCAGAGGATCATATCAACCAGTTTGGATCACCTCCTTATACAGTCACTGATAAAATATAGATGACAATATACCTTTAGAGATAAAAGCTTAAATCCCTTGGTCTTGTTGGTCCTTTAGGTAAAAGTGGGTTGTTTTTCCACCATTATGGTACACCTTGGTATTGTGGGTATTAGGGTTACATTTGTCTTGTTATAACCATCTTTGGTTGACTTATTGTCCTTTATATTTTACTTGGTCCTAGTGTCATTATGGTGGGTACCATTGGTATGTTGAATTTAATCTTATGGTTTTTATTTTTGACCATTTCTACCCTATCCTAAGTCCACTTAATTTTATTTTTTTTACCATTGGTAAAATTGATTTTATGGTAAGACCATTGGACCATTTTTTTTAACTTTGGACCTTTGACAATATTCTAAGTCAACCTAATTTATTATTTTTGGTAACTACCCCAAATCTTAGGTTTTACCTAAAAGACATTTCTAAAAGGATTTTCAATATTATAAATTACAGTCATTCCTCCTTCCTTAGTGAGAATCAGTGAAAGAGAAAAGTTTGGATCTGATTCTTTGAGTCCGCTGCTTACCCCAGTCTAGGATCTCTACTGTTTGGAGTGGGTCGATTCTCTTGTTCTACAGGATGTCAGTTTCTATCCTAGCTGGGTCGTGTTTGGTTTTCTATTTGTGGATTGTTTTCCTCCTTGTTGGTCGTGGGTTGTGGGTTTCTCCCCTTTTCCAGTTGTGGACTATATTTCTCTAGTATCCACTCCCTTATTTTTGTTCATCTTTGTAACTATACAATCTCTTCATAATATTGGAACCCCTTCTCCTCCTAATATCGTAGTATTTAACATAGATCAATAGTCATATGAGGATAGTTTTAATGGTTTTTATCTTGCATGGCTCAACTCACAAATAGTGTTAGTGTTTGGACCCTCTAGGACGCTCTTAAAAGTCCACACATGACTATTGACATTTGTGGGTAGTGAGATCTGATGTAAAATTCATCAGTACCATGGTGTTCAACTAGATATGTCAACTTGCAAGAGACATAACTTCATCATATGGACTCTAATCGAGGTGATCCTTACACCATTGGAAATTTAACAATGTGTAGAATATGGAATATTGGTTTGATGTATCATTTGGTGTGATGTATCATTAGGCTACTTCAAATCTACATTATATTATTAATTTTGTTATAGAATTAAATAATAAGCAAGTATTTGAACTAATGACTTCTTTACAATGTGTTATATCATTTCACTTCTTATGAAATAATTTTACATCCCTAATAACAATATTAAATTGTAAATAATTAAAAGCTAGTTAATTATTTTTATAGTATATAATGTCATTCTAATACATATTACAATCTAATTAAGAAACAGAGTGTACATGTTACATTCTAATTCAAAAAGGGAGTGTATGCACACATTAAATAAAACTGAAAATTTCAATTAGTTTTCTTTTTAAAATTTATTCGATGGTCATGAGGTTACCGAAACAATTCTCAATCAACTCAACTAAACTAAGAAATGAATATTTCTTCAAAATTTAATAAAATATAACCTTGTCAAAGAAATAAAACAAAATAGTCCCATGTCGCATAGATTCTCATTCAATTACTAGTGCTAAAATTGGATTCTTTAAGACTTGTACATTTCCCAGCACCGTATGGCATTAATACTTGTGCATTTTCCAGTATCTAGAAACATAATAATCAATAAAAAATCAATGGAGTATGAATATAAAATAATTAAAGAGGAAGGGAGAGGAAGTAATGAGGTGGGAGTGGGAACAAGTCCACAACGCTGCAAATGAGCTTTGGACATTATTAATTGCAAACAATTTTTTTCTATTCTGAGCGTGAATTCTTCTTAATTTATTGAAAAAATTCTAAGTGAAGTATCATATATTCAAATAAATAATGTTCTACCTTGTTCTATGAAACAAGGATGTGTTTTAGGATAAAAATTTTCTACTTATTCTCTTCCCAAATGATTTTATGTCTAAACTTATTAGTCTCTTCCACATTTGCATTGTATCTTTTTAGTTTACCCATTTCCTATTTACGTTTTCCTCTCAATTTGAGAGGTTGAAAAAAAATATTAGGTGAAGTATCATATATGAAATTACATGCTATTATACCTTGTTATGTGAAAGAGATTAATTTTATGGTAAAATTTTGTTACTTACTCCCTTTCCAAATGATTTTATTTCTATATTTGTCAGTCTCTTCTAGATTTGCGATGGATCTTTCCAGCTTTCCCATTTCTGTATTGGTGTTTTCCACAACATAAATATTTGATTTACATCTTATAATGTCCATGTTAATTTCAGAGCAACATCAAGATCCATTCAACGAGAGAATGGAGGCACCTAGTTAGTTACCAAGAATTGATCAACTTAATTCAGTCTGGGGCATAAGCTCAACCTGGGGCCGAGATCCATTCTATTTAGTTAAATAGGGAAGAGTAAGACCCTAGAAGGTGTCGAGCGAAATGTATGATATTAATTTCGACATAAATTATCAATCCAAGAAGATCGTAAAGTTAGAGGCGCAAGCAAAATAGATGCAGGATCATAGTGACACTAACCTATTCTAATAGTTGAAAAGGAAACACATGGAACTAAAATCTAAGAAAACACATGCGACTGAAATTGAACTTAGTTTACGAAAGCATGAAATTGCATGAAAATAAATCTAATCTAAGAAAGCATGAGATTGTGTAAAAATAAAATTAAATAGGGAAGCATAAAATTGCATGAAAAAAACTAATCCAAAAAAATTCATAATGCATAAATCAAGATCAATATGGAGAAATGAAAATGCTTGTATTAAACCATCAATCCATTACAAAATTATCAAATCTCAAATCAATGACTAACTCTAAAAAGACATAGATTATTTATCTACTTCCACACCACTAAAGAGGCCTCTTCCCAAATTAGGAGAGAACCCTCTTATTTATTCATGAATGCTTTGGATAGGAAGATAAACAACTCAAAATTATAGATCCACTTTTCTCTCAACCTATCACTTCAAATCCTCCATTATATATTGGATACATTATTCTATCTCCATGAGATTCTACTTTGAATATGGACGAATAATTATCCCAAATCTTATTCAAATCTTCAAAGATTGAAGATGAAATTCGAATTTGAGGCTAGATGGTGATTTTTTACTTTGTTAAAATCTTCAAATAAGCCTGAAAACATCATAACACTCACCCAACTTTGAAATATAATGAAACTATGTTGATTTTCTTAATATTTAATCATAAATTCTCTTAAAATACTTAAAAATAAACAAATTGGAAAATAACAATATAGCCAATCTTTATTTATGAAAATGGCATAAGGAATGGTTAATGGAGTACTGAATAGGGATGGGTGTGGGGAATAGCGAAGGGAAAATAGGATGAAAATATGATATTTGGGCGACCAAACATTCTATTATCACTCTGTTTGCAATAGTCGAGTTGTGGACCTGACGGATTTCAAAAGGGTGCTAGTTACTCAAAAACTACATAAGCACCCTTCAAACTATCAAAGACACATTTTCCCTGTTCTGAAACCGTCAAACAATGAAGAGGAACGATGACAGAAAGTTGTCTTGGCTAAAAAACACAAAGGAAGAGTCAATTTTGGCATGCGCGAGGTTCGTTAAAAGGGTGAACAATGAAGGGTCGAGATCAGGGCTAGGAAAAATCAATGGCCCAGGACAGTTTCACTAGGACAAACGTGCTCAACATAGGGAGTGCGTTAAAGGGAGGAGACATCGGACAGCCAAAATCGAGATCCAAGGAGATCCACGGTCCTAAGCGATTTCGCATTCCGGAATAGCAAGAATGAAGCATCGATTTCAGATTGCGAAAAGTGATACGAGTCTCTCAGGTCAACGGTCACCACAAGAGGGGAGGGAGATATACAGTCATGGTTTATTTCGCAATCTGAACTAGCACGGCTGAAGACCAGGATTTCACATTGCGAAAAGTGGTAGGACCCACTCGGATCGATGGTTGCATGGAGGGGTCGATCGCGATCAATGGTTAATAACAAGCCTCAGCCTAAAAATGCTCATTGTATCCAGTGAATAAAAGTTGGCGTCATAAATGATCAAACGTGGATGGTGGGTGTGAAAGATTCCTCAAATTGGAGGGCTGAGAAGACTCCCAGGGTGCAGGTTTTACATCCGGTGTGGAGATAGCAGCGTAGGAGAAATTCACGCATATAATATGCCTCCCTGTAGATTGGCCAATTCCTCTGACGCCATTCCTGATAGGCCTAAGGCGAAGGTCATGTCCAATGACTCTAACTTTCCTGCCTCACAAGTTTGGCTGATGTTTCACTTAGAAGAAAGCAGTAAGGAAGCTAGAGGTTTGGATCGTTGACACGATAGACTTGGAATTTACATGAGGCCAAGAAAGGCCACGAACTAAAATAGCCCGACACCACCATCACAGTGAGTGAAAGGGAAAGGGAGGTCAAATCTACATCCTTTTAACTATCTGGATAGCCATGTGGAAAAGCACTCAAACTCTTTTCCATATCAGATAAAATAATTAAAGGTTAAAAGGGAAGATCCCCTCCATGGAATCATACATGTTGTTGTCACATCGACCGATATTCAAGAGAATAGCCATTTCTAGGTCGTTCCGTCTCACCCTATATAGCGCCATCTTTTGAAGATTGTTGAGGTATGGAAATGTATAGATGGTAATAGGTAAAGGTTGAATTTCGAGAAGTGTCGAGTTCCTTCACAGACAGCCATGGCTGTGTGGTTCAAGAAGTTAGTCCGACAAGGGATACTCATGGTAGGAGAACATAAATTTGTGTTTATTCATCGTCCCGGTTATCCACACCAGGAAATCTCCAACCACCGGGGCACAAATGTTAAACACGAAGGGAGGTTCACCCGCTTCTACACATCCCAGCCCTTAGATGTGTTGTGTGTGGGTTTTTTCATCCCAGTAACATCCCTCCAACACTCCCAGTTGCAGTCACGACCTCCGAAATCCCATCTCACAGTGGTGGAAAAACTGTTGGAGCAAATCCTCGCTCTGGGAACATATAGGTATGGATCCTTCACCACCACCCCTAGAATCTCCACTTAACTACTTTGTCATGGGAGAGGAGAAGGTCAAACATACACCCAGCTGCATGGCCTGCAAGAAAACCCTCCTCGTCGGAGGATGTCACATGCCCCAATTTTGCAAAAATAATATTATCATATTTGATTTTATTTCAAGACAACATGTTANTCAAGGATATTGAATGTAATTCTGAATATTTTAATTATAAATAAATAAAAGTGGAGACAACAGCTTGGGAGAGCTGTTAAAAGAGTGTTTACTGGTCAATTTGGTGGAGGAGAGTGGGTGGAGAGCAAGTAGACAAGTGGCAACATCCTCAAACACTTCCAACTGTTGCAGGTGGAAACCTCCCTACATTTGGGGTCATGATCCCCCAAGAAAGTGGGATCAGAGCAAGTGGCTCAGTTAATGACAATTAACCCAAAAATACCTAGGCAATCTTAATAAAAATACGCATTGAAGAGAGCTGAGGTGGCTCATTCCAAGAAGAGAACCATTTAGGTGAATGCACTTTAGAGGATTTCATTGGGAAGGGAATTTGTGGAATGTGTTTGAGGGGAAAAATGCAGAAAGTGATCTAGGGCAGCTTTTCAGCTGAAGGATCTTACTGCTGAGTGCAGAGTTAGTACTGAGTCATTAGACTAGTATCTTGTCGTATGCGCCACCAATTCTCAGCCAAGGAGAACAGGAACAAGCTCGGGGGTCCTGAGAAGTCACTGTTTGAGCGCTCTCCAGGAGTTGGTAGGGATGAACGTCCTCCCAACGGTGTTGTTGTCCAGCTTAAACAAGTTCTACAGTCTTTTTATTTTTACAGTGTTAAATGTTTTATATGTGAGACTGATTGATTAATAAATATTAAATGTTTAGTAGTGAACTGATAGATATTGTAATATTTTATTTTATTGAATCACTGAAGCTGAAATTGAGGAAAAATAATCCTAACCTATGTTTTTCCACATCTGGAGTGCACCAGACCGTACTCCAACACAGGCAGTGTATGTTAAAATAAATGAAGGATGTAATAGAAATTTGGAATGAATAGATGTATATGGATTTCATAATATCAGGGAAACCTTTTCTGTATATAGTTTGTTATCATAAAAGACCAATAACCTGTTATATATGTTTCATATTAACCAGTTTCTGTAGGTAAGTACTTTAGAAAAGAAATAACAATAACTCAGCACAAGTAGAAGGATCTTTTTATAAATAAGTACTCTAGTAGAAAATAGGTACATTTATACACAACACTTTGCTATCTTTTTGAAGTTTAGAACTTACAGGATGGAAAACTGTGTTAGGTTACACATATTTCTTTTGTGTATTTTACTTAGTAACCTGTGTTTAGACAATAGAAGAAGTACAAGTAAAAACTACTTGTTTACTTTCAGTACAAGAAAGATATAAAATAATAAGTATATATAGTCTATTAGTAATCATAATAGTTTAAAGACTAATAGGTACTATTAACTCAGGAAAATGATATGTGAAATTAATTCTAATACTAAGAAAGAAAATGTATTTACTTAGTCTATTTATCTATTTATTTGGTTAACCAAGCTAAGACAATAGTTACTCTAGATTAAAAAAAAGGGTTAGGAAAAGTATCATTCTTTATCAAAAACAAACTCTTTATTAAATTAATGTTTATGAATAATTCTAATGAAAACTTAGCTAACATTTCAGTAAAACAATAAGATTATGATAAATATTTAACAATACATTTCTTTGTAGAGATCTACTGTAAATATTAACAGGTTTATTCTCTACAAAAGAAATACAAACATAGACATACGAACTGTTACTTCTAGTTACTGTACTTCTAACATTTAAGTGTTTAAAATACAAATTTAAGCAAACCCATTACACTATAATAACAATACTTGAAAGTAATTGTTTTACAAATAACAGAAGCTCACATACTAAAACTAAAATAATTCTTTAACCAGAGTGTCATTGAAGGAGAAACTTAGCTCATATTTTTGAGCGATTAACAAAATTTTAAGCAATTAATAAACAATACATATTAATACACAGTCAAATAAGATAATAAAACCAAGTACACAGAGTTACATAAACAACATAATATAAACAGTCATATAAATAACTTAGGGTAGACTAAGTCTGATCTCAAAAGGAAACCTGTATGTTTTCAAAAGAACTGTGTATCGTATGATAGGCCGTAAGGCTTTAAACTTTTATAGAGTACAAAACCCAGCGTTAAGCTGATACACCCATATTGTAATGTGGGGTTTAAAATAACAAAAACAACAAACCAAGTATCAAAATTACTTCTTTTAAAATCTTTTTATACAAGAAGGAAGCTTTACAAGTCACAACAGTGTGCTGGAGACACCTTGCTGAAGCAAGGGTTTTAAACAAAAACATAAAAAAAAAACTAGTAAACTGAAGAACAACATCCCAAGAATAGGTAACAACCATGCCATAATTCCTTCCATCTGGACACTGTCCCCTAAGGTCTGCACAAGCAAGGAGATCCATTGGTAACTAGGGCTTACCCGGAGACAGAAAGTCAGCCAAATTTTTGAAGTATTTCCTTCCAAGGGTTTTGCGAACTATCACCTGCAAATAAGATTCAAAGTATAATTAGAATTTGGGTTTAGCACTGAAATCATAATTTTATTCATAGCTTGCATTCTTGTTTAAAGACAAAAGTTACATGAATTGTGGGAACCGAGGTCAAGAAGTAGGCAAACTGAAACCTCACGCCCAGCATCTATCGTTTTTCACCTAGAAGTAAAGACGAGGGAACCACGCAGGAACAACAACACTGCAACCAGCATGAGAAGAAACCAAAACCTCATTGTTCTGCAGTGACAGAGACGATGGAGGACACACGATGCAAGTTACACAGTCGACAAGAGAAAGAGCAAGTCAAGGCAATGGCAAAAGACCATGACTTTAACCAGCGACTATGTAAAACAACCCACTTGCACAGTGGAGTATTGTAAGAAACTTCCAATCACAAGCTATGGCATGAACCCTCACTCAACAACAACAACCATTCAAAGTATTATGCAGATAGTGGGGATGAAGGAAAGCTACTGTGATCCTTCAATGGCCGCAGTAAAAAGCCAAACCATGCAGAGACCAAACCCTCAACAAAATAATGAGGAGCTAGGGTTGCAATGAGGAATTTTAAATCACGAATTGCATGGCAAGGAGAGTGCCACGTATACTCAGATATTTTCATCTCTTGGTGGGTCTTTTGTATAGTTATCACTGCAAACATTCAAACTAAATAATTGATAATCATTTACCTTATGCATGTAATGATATATATATTTTTAACGTAAATTCAAATACCATATCATTGCGAACAAGTCAATCCTCGACCTTGAACAAGGGTTTTCCAATGTTTAATTATAATGGATAATGTTATAATTAGTTTTGGAAAGAACTGGTTGTAAATATTGATTTCAATGCCCTCGTTTCTCAAAAAAATTTCTATGAATATCAATTCCATTGATGTAAGGATTCTCTTAACCTTTCATAATCACACTTATAAAGAAAAGATTAAAAGGTTAGCATAAGCATTGAATATGTTTTAAAATGGTTTAAAAATCTTGGTATTTTATTCATAAGCCATGAATGGTTAAGTCATAATAATAGAATTAAATTAATATGGTGTGTAAAGATATAATAACTCTAGTGTACAATAATAGTTCCTTCACATAAAAAGGAATCTAATGTACTGGGTGTAGGATATAAAACCTACATGTACTTAATATTGGGAGCTCCACAATGCTTACCAAGTTCTAAGTCAAATTGGATCAAGGTTAAAGATAGAAGTAGATTTTAAGACAGTAAATTATCTAGGATTTTATTGCACTACTTATACAATTCAGTAGATAGTAGGGTAATACAAAGTCATTTCCTAGTGATGTCATAAAGAAAATGGCTAATCCATTCACGATGATAAACTGATAACTTTAACCATGTGGAGTCCTAATTGAATTAGATTTAAAATGAAGTTTTCAGGTTATGTTCCGAATAGCATAGGTCCATTTAATTATAGACAATGATAAGAAGTGCTTTTATTATTATGATAATAATGGAAGTAGACTATTATGTCAAAGGAGGAGTTTTGAACTTTTATCTTGAGCTTTTCTAAAACTAGAAATCAAGTAGAGTAACGTTAAAAAGAAATATTTATCTATCTTAAGATCTTACTGATAAGAGACAAACAGAAAGGAGACATTAATAACCTCTATGATACAGAGACAAGGTAAAATAGTATTGTTAGTCAATTAAAAGTAATAAACTTTACCTTGTGGATTCTTGAGTCTTCTAAGAAAAATATTTACACTAGCATTATATTTCTATGATAAGAAGTATATCTAGTTAAAACGCCTTAATAAAGTTTTAACTGGGTTAAAATTTACCTGTCAATCCTGTAAAGATGCAGAAAATCCAGATACGTTAGCAGTTGCTAAGTAAGCCTCGACTAGAAAATGACTCCTCACATACTTGTCATTCAAAACCATTAGAAGAACTAATTAATCAATTGCATATTACTTACATTATGTATCAAAATTAAAACAACATTAATTATTATATGTTTATTTATCTTTGTCTATTTCATATCTTATGATGACTGCTAACATATGTCCAACCGCAACTGTAACTTTTTATGCTATCTCAAAATTTTAAATTTTTGTGAAAATTTGGGGTTTTGACAGAGGAAGAAAGCGGTACAAAGATGATAAGCTTCTTAAGTTGTTTATCATCACCAAGTGCATGACCACCTTTTTCCTAGCCTCCTCCTATAACCGTGTTACCAGACGAAAGATGGGTTGGGAAAATGATCGGGCAGCGGGAATCGGGTCTTCTTGTTAGCCTTTGAGCAACATGGTCTAGAAGAAGCAGGCTAGTCAAAGAGACAAAAAGGTATATCCGAAATGGCCTGAGTGGACAACTGACCATCAGCATGCAACATGGGGATCTCTTTCACAAATGGGGAGGAAGAAAAATCTGTGCTGTCAGTCTGTGTTATCACATGCTGCAGTTCCATAATTTTTGTTCATATTTGTAAATCGTGACAATAGTTCCACTGTCTAGACTGTTAACGTCTGATTGTGACTTGTAACAGTTTTTAGTTTAATAGTATCAGCACTAGAATAGTATAAATACACTCCTGATAGAGGGAGAGAGGAGTTGGTTGGATTGGGAAACTTTCTAGGGCTGAGGCTCTCAGTTGTAAATAGGGTTTGTTTCCATTGTTTTAATAAAAATTGTAGAGCCGAGGTTGCCGTTTTGCACAGGGATTCATGTCTTGTTTATATTGCAGTCTGTTGCTTCTTTTCTCATGTGAATGTTTTTCTTGTTTATATCTTCCATTATGTTTTCTTTCATATCTGAAACTTAGTGTATAACAGTTTGGAATTCATACTTGTTGTGCTCCAGCTGTTGTTTCATATATTCACCAAAGATTTCTTCCAGAGATAATATAGAATTCATTTTCAAATGCTCTGTGTTGATGGTATGTTCATGTTCTTCTTTCCCACCAGACTATTATAACCTAAATGTGATCGAATGGCCACCTTGCCTCTGTGGTGAGCTCACCTATGTAAGTTCTGTTACCTTTCTTGACCCCATCACCCAATGATTTTATGCCTTGTTTCAACCAATCCTATAAATGTTTTATAGTTTCACTTGTACATATATGGCATTATTAATATCTGGTGAGAGATCCCTCTCAGAAGAGCAGAATGCCAATTCTCGCTTCGAAAGTGGTTCTGCTATTAGCTAGGAGCGGGCCTTCCTCAACCTTTGGTTCAATCCGAGTGCTAACAAAATGGTGCCATTGCCAGGGACGGATTGAAGATCATCCCTGGGAAGAACGACATGGTTTTAGATCTGGTTATTGATGGTGAAAAATGATCAGACATCGAGAAGGTTGAGCACTTTTCACCTGGAGACTCCACTCTTGAAGGGTTCATACTTCAGCGAATCTGCTAGTGGTACGACCCAGAAATCAAATGGTCAAAAATAATGCGCAGGATTCGTCCGGAAAAATGGACCCCTTGTAAGGCCTGAAAATGCATGGTGAAAGGTTAAGATGCTCGAGTCTACGTTTCTTCCAAGAAGCTTTGTTTTTTCTTGTAAGTTTGTTCTTATCCTTCCCTATATTTATCAAAACAGCCTTCTATGGTTCAACTCATTCTAAACAAATCTATGAATATATTCCTGTATATCCTTCTTTACAAACCGAAAGTGCTGCGTCATCTTGTATATCTAGTTTTGACCTAGATTTTTCTCCAGGGCCTCACGACGTCAAAGTTCACCCCTGTGAAATTCATGAAACCTAAGACGATAGCGTAGCTATTGCACCTAACCTGGTCCCTCCCATTTCTCCAAGCTGGTACAAACCACTACAACTGCCTCCCATCCTCCATGATTTTCCCATGAAACATTACAAGTACCTCCCCAAATTTGACAAAGAATCCAAAGACTTCATTGCTGAGAAACATTTACAAGCCTTTGAACATTTCTCTGACCTTTTTGAGATAGAACATGATGATGTCTGCATGAGGGCTTTCTCCCAGTCCTTGCAAGGATATGCCAAAGAATGGTTCAAGCACTTGCAACCTAAGTCCATCAATACTTGGGAGGAGTTTTCTTGCACCTTCTTAAATTTTTGGGGTAGGAGAAGGCCACTGGATCAAATACTTTTAGAATTTTATTCCCTGAAGAGACATGAGGGTGAGTCCATATCTAGTTTTAACAGAAGATTCGTAAGCGTTTATTAAAATATTCCTAAGGAATTCCAACCTCTTGAGAACGCTACCAAGATCTATTATGCAACCACCTTTCCTCCTGAGCTGTCCTTGCTTCTTTTGGAAAGAAAATCAACCACTTTGCCACATATGTTTACTGATTGTTTGGAGGTTGAGGAAAACCTTAAGATGTCCAAAAATTTGTTAGATCAAGTCAGCGGTGGTGAAATGAAAGATACATTAAAATTGGTTGGGCCCTACAAGAAGAATGGGAAAGTCCCTAGCCCACTAAAGCTCTCTCCTAGTATACAAAAAGATGATCGACCCGATATAGGAGCATATGATCCTGTAGGCCTATTCTCTGGAGACTACAATCTGCGCATCCCTGGGTCCATAAAGGACGATTTTAAGAAGGAGTTTGGTGTGCCTGTGTACGATGAATATGAGGAAGAGTACCTGCGGGCTATACCTAAAGAGATAGCTATTGAACCAAGGCCTGCTGATGAAGAGAATCAAGATGCAATGTGAAGTTGGAATGTTAATGCACAAAAGGGTGATAAGGGCACTAGAGGTGATAGCCTACCCTTGTGTTATGCCTCTTTTGAATTAATATGACACATGATTAAAGCCTCTAAGCAAAAACAGAAAGAAGGGGGGATGGTGCAGTCCAGAAACCTGTATGGAAAAGAAGATGATAAGAAGAAGCAGCCATGCAATCCCTCTCCAGCTACTGATACATCAGGGAATTTGTGATGAGGTGTCGGGTCATGGAGAAGAATGCACCAACCCTCAAATAAATACATTTTCAATGTTCCTCCTTCAGGAGTATCACCTCACATTGGAGGAATATGCCTACTCAGTTCCATTGGAGAAACGGAGGACCTCCCTCCTGAGGCACATGAAGCTCTTGTTGCATAATTTTCAAGCGAAAAGAGGGATGTTTCATTGAAGAAATATTATATGGGCCCTCTTCTACAATATTCCGGGTATCAGCCTAACAAATCACTAGAGAAAGGGTGTTCCGGACGGCTTTCCTGTGAACATGAGACAGAATATGCTGAAAGTTGCCATGTTTTCTACGACCTTGTAGAAGAATCCATGGAAGGGTTGGGTGACGGTGAAGACTGGTCACATCTCTACTGTAAAGATCAATCTAGTTGCTATAGATTTCTTCCATTATCTATTTCATTCATGTTCTTCAAGCATGAAAAAAGAACAAAACGATTAGGAAAGTGGCTTCATTGGCTTCATTGGAAGTCTGATTTCACTTAATCAGACTTATGAACTAAGTTAGGTAGAGTAGGTAGGAACAAATAAATCTCAACAATCATCAAGCATTTCCTTCATTTCTATTTTAGTTTGTTGTCATTTTCAGTTGTAAGCACAGGCTTGCAGTCACAACTATTCTCAGTTTCAGAGTATGGTCAAAAGCATGGTTTGCAGAGTGACACCAATTCACTAAAGCAGTGGCAGAGAGCAGAATGGAGATATCGAAATAAATATTGAGGACGGCCCAATGGATTTGGCACTTGGTGTTAGTTTTTCAACATTTAAGCTAGCATTATAAT
>LPNX010110434.1:14252-50458 GCA_001517045.1 Pseudotsuga menziesii | reverse complement strand
TTAGTGTATAATAACTCAAGTGCCCCATAAACAGTGGGGACTTACCCAATGACTTGATATGACTTGTTTACATTATAATCCTCCCGATCGGAACATCGGGGGATGACCACATGACTCAAATACATAATAAAAACATCCCGGAATAAACATCGGGTTACAATAATATAAAATACAAATAAGAATACATTCTGAAGTTACATATACATCAACACTTGGTCTATAGGGGTTCTTTTCTACCTCGCAGGGAGGATAACATCCCTCGTGGAGCCAGCTGTTAGCACTCCATTTGCAACAGTCGAGTTGTGGGCCTGACGTATTTAAAAAGGGTCCTAGTTACTCAAAAACTATGTAAGCGCCCTTTAGAATATCAGAGACACATTTTCTCTGATCTCAAATCGTCAGACGATGAAGAGGAATGACAATAGAAAGTGGTCTCGGCTAAAAAACGCAAAGGAAGAGTCAATTTTGGCATGCGTAAGGTTCATTAAAAGGGTTAACAATGAAGGGTCGAGATCAGGGCTAAGCCAAATCAAAGGCCTAGGACAGTTTCACTAGGACAAACATGCTCGACAGAGGGAGCTTTCCCAAACCGTGAAGTGTGTTAAAGGGCAGAGACATCTAACAGCCGAAATCAAGATCCACGGAGATCCACGATCCTAAGCAATTTCACATTCTCGACTAGCAAGAATGAAGCAGTGATTTTAGATTGCGAAAAGCGATATGGGTCGTGGTTTATTTCAAAATCTAAACTAGCATGGCTCAAGACTAGGATTTCGCATTGCGAAAAGTGGTAGGACCCAATCGGATCGACGGTTGCATGGAGGGGTTGATCGCGATCAATTTTTTAGAACAAGCCTTGGCCTAAAACTACTCGTTGTATCCAGAGAATAAAATTTGGCATAAAAAATGATGGAACGTGGATGGTGGGTGTGAAATATTCCTCAAATTGGAGGGCTGAGAAGACTCCTAGGGTGTAGGTTTCACATCCAGTGTGGAGATAGCACTATAGGAGATGTTCACATGTGTAATATTCCTCCCTACAGATTGGTCGATTCCTCCGACGCCATTCGTGATAGGCCTAAGCTGAAGGTCATGTCCAACGATGCTAACTTTCCCAGCTCACAGGTCTGGCACATGGTTCACTTAGAAGAAAGCAGTAAGGAAGCTGGATATTTGGGTCCTTGAGGTGACATACTTGGCGTTCACACGAGGCCAAGAGAGGCCATGAACTAAAACAACCCAATGCCACCATCATAGTGAGTGAAAGGGAAAGGGAGGTCAAATATACATCATTTGAACTAGCTGGGTAGCCATGCAGGAAAGCACTCAAACTCTTTCCCATATCAAATAAAATAATTAAATGTTAAAAGGGAAGATCCCCTCCCTGGCATCATACATGCTGCTATCACATCGACCGATATTCAAGAGAATAGCCATTTCTAGGCCGTTCTGGCTTGCCCTATATAGCGCCATCTTCTGAAGATTATTGAGGTATGGAAATGTATAGATGGTAAGAGGTAAAGGATGAATTCCGAGAAGTGTTGAGCTCTTTCACAGAAAGCCATGGCTGTGTGGTTCGATAAGTTAGTCCGACAAGGGATACTCATGGTAGGCAAACATAAATTTGTGTTTATTCATCATCCTGGTTATCCACACCAAGAAATCGCCAACCACCGGGGCACAGATGTTAAACAACGAGGGAGGTTCACCTGCTTCTACATATCCCGACCCTTGTATGTGCTTTGCATGGGTTTTTTCATCACAACAACATCCCTCCAACTCTCCTAGTTTCAGTCACGACCTCTGAAATCCCATCTCACAGTGGCAGCAAAACTGTTGGAGCAAATGCTCACTCTGGGACCATATAGGTCTGGAGCCTTCTCCACCGCCCCTAGAATCTCCACTTAACTACTTTTTCATGGGCGAGGAGAAGGTCCAACATACACCTAGTTGCATGGCCTGCAAGAAAACCGTCCTCGTAGGAGAAAGAAAGTAGTACAAGGATGATAAGCTTCTTAAGTCATCTATCATCACCAAGTGCATGACCACCTTTTTCCCAGCCTCCTCCTATAACCATGTTACTAGACTAAATATGGGTTGGGAAAATGATCCAGAAGCAGGAATCAAGTCTTCTTGTTAGCCTTTGAGCAACATGGTCTGGAAGAAGCAGGCTGGTCAAAGAGAGAAAAAGGTATATCCGAAATGGCCTAAGTGGACAACTGACCGTCAGCATGCAACATGGGGATCTCTTTCACAAGTGGGGAGGAAGAAAACTCTGTGATGTGAGTCTACGTTATCATGCACTGCAGTTCCATAATGTTTGTTCATATTTGTAAATCATGGCAATAGTTCCACTCTCCAAACTGTTAATGTCGGATTGTGACTTGTAACAATTTTCAGTTTAATAGTCTCAACACTAGAATAGTATAAATACACTCCTGATAGAGGGAGAGAGGAGTTGGTTGGATTGGGAAACTTTCTAGGGCTGAGGCTCTCCATTGTAAATAGGGTCTGTTTCCAGTGATTTAATAAAAATTACAGAGCCGAGGTCGACGTTTTGCATAGGGATTCATGTGTTGTTTATATCGCAGTCCGTTGCTTCTTTTATCATGTGAATGTTTTTCCTGTTTATGTCTTCCATTATGTTTTCTTTCATATCTGAAACTTAGTGTATAATAGTTTGGAATTCATACTTGTTGTGCTCTAGCTATTGTTTCAGATATTCACCAAAGCTTTCTTCCAAAGTTAATATAGAATTCATTTTCCAATGCTCTGTGCTAATGGTATGTTCATGTTCGTCTTTTCCACTAGACTATTATAACCTAACTATGATCGAATGGCTACCTTGCCTCTGCAGTGATCTCACCTATGTAAGTTATGTTACCTTTCTTGACCCCATCGCCCAATGATTTTATGCCTTGTTTCAACCATTCCTACAAACGTTGTATAGTTTCACTTGTACATATCTGGCATTGTTAATATTTGGTGAGAGATCCTTCTCGGAAGAGCAGAAGGCCGGTTCTCTCTTTGAAAGTGGCTCTGCTATTACCTGGGAGTTGGCGTTCCTCAACCTTTGACTCAATCCCAGTGCTAACACGTTCCACCCAACTGAACTTGTTGCATGTCCTCATGCAACTGTCCATAAACGTTTTTAACTTTGGCTTTGCATGACAATGTTTTAAACAATAAATCATACCATGATGTGAAATACATAAGTAGCAGCTAATTTGACTTATTGTTGGTTCTTGTGTGTCAACCATGAATATGTAAAATGTTTGTTCTTCTGTTAACAACATTCATTTCTTTTAATTGTTTTCTTATGGTTGGTTCTTGTGTGACAACCATGGAGATGAGAAATGTGGGTTCTTGTGTAAACAACATTCATTCGTTTTTATGGCTGCAATACATAATATTTGAAAGTACACATGCACTGGAAATGATAAGCCATTAAGGTACATTAGGAAGCCTTTTCTTCATGTTTACGAATCATGTCAAAAATGGAATCAAATTGTATCAAAGTGTAATTTGGAAGAGACATGCTGGTCAACGATAAATGAAATGATGGTATGTGTGAAATGGAATGAAATGTTAATGAATATATCCCCCCCCAACTAAAGATGTGTTAATTTTATGAAAATGAGTATGGTAATTTAACATGGTGAGGGAATTTTCCAAATTCATTCATTTTCTAGCATTTAAGGAATAACATGGTTAACAATTAGAAAACAACATGCCTCCACTTACCCAAAACGTTGATGAACAATGCAATTGGATTGTGGTCAGTGTTGTTATAAGATCATGGACTGTGAAGTAAAGGAATCTAAACTGCTTAGTCGTATGAGATAAAAAGATGAAAATGGAACTGTGGTACTCTCATATGGCTGGAAGCATGTTGTAAACTACTGATGGAGTCGTGAAAATCATATAGTATTGACTTGCTATAAAACTCAATGGTACAATTCTTACTATGTGAATAAATGTTTCGATGTCGAGCATGGAAAGAAGTCATTGGATTACCGCCCATTGATGGATGTTGTTAACCAATGTAAGGAAAAATCATCCTTGATGTCAATGAGTGCCAAAGTACCTAAGTACATCTTGCGAAGTGCAAATAAATGAGTTGATGTCGAGTGAGTTGCAGTATCTAACTATCAAAAGACAATGTTGTATTCCCATGATTGTTAGCAAGAGAAATTGTCATTAAGGCATGAAATCCTCAAGGTACTAAAAGGAACTCTAGTATCTATCCTAGATAATGTGTCGAGGTCGATGGTTCAAGACTTGTTGAAAGGTGAGCCTTAAGGAATCCCACATCAGTCAACATGAGTTGTACAAAATGATTGGTAGGAATATAGATTAAAAGATCTCATAGTTAGAATTTTTTTATGGCAAGGAAAAGAAGGCAATGTAGTCATGGAATCGAAGCTGAATGATTGTATTCATAAGGAAAAAATAAATGTAACTGAGGAAAAGGATGAACTGATAAACAAGAAAGGAATGTATGTGACTCAAAAAGGTAGACATGTGGGAAGTCATGATGTGTAAGGAAATAAAACAATAGACCACAACATGGACGACTAATGAGATTTGAAACAGATAATGGAACAAATGGTTTTATGAAATATGACTTTGTGGCGGAATATAGCATGGAATGTACGATGAAAAGTTTAACTCCTTCAATGATGCATGTTTTATTGTGATTTCTGAAGATCAATTTTGTATGAAATGTGAGTGTCTTTGAACTTGAAAGATGTTAGTACTAATATTGCAATCAAACTCGTGAGATCATTGTAAAATGTAGAAATAAGTACAAATGCAACCAAATCAAAATTTTAAAAAAAAATTGCATTTTTACCTATTGTCATGGCGCATGTCTCATTGTCGATTACCACTTGAAGTGACTTTAATAAACAACTTAGCGTAAATGTAAAAGCATTGTTTTGATATCGTTTTCATGAATGATTGAAATCCATTTGCAATTTTAAAAATTTGTTTTTTCTTTTTTATTTGTGATGTTGTTCCTCATGTTTTTATTTTGTTTTTACCTAGAATATTTGTATATATCTATCTATCTATCTATCTATATAGTTTTTTTATTTTGTTTATTTCTTTTTTTCTTTTTTTTACCTATTATATATGCATATATATGAATTAAAAATAATAAAAATCATGCTAAAATGGCATGTTTAGGGAAACAACTTAACTTCTTATGCCCGTGACTGGTTGTTTAATGCCCATAGTGCCCCGCCATTTTGACTTCAGCATCATTGTTGGCTGGAGAGAGCATTCGCTCTTCATTAAAGAAGGTATTATGTATTTCCTTTCTGGTAGCCAAGGTGTAGACAGAAGCATGAACTAAAAATGAAGAACAAATAAATATAAGAGGAAGCGAAAGTGAGAGAGAGAAGGATGGAAGAAATTTCAATATGGGAAGCTAGAGAAATGAAGTCAAGGAAGAAGTAGGTACCCGATCCATTCAGCAGAGAAAGACACTCTATTTTTTTAAAGACTTATCAGCTCAAAAATTGAATTACTAGGGAGGCTCTAACATGGTGGTACCATGGCCAATATACATACTAGAAATCATGTAGCAATCATTTATTTCCTCAGGATTTCAAACGCTCTATGAATCTATCCCATTCCTTTAGGATTGTTGAACTGAACAAACTATCTCAAATTGTGTCAAGGCACAGGAATAATAAGGAAGTGGTACTAATACCACATGCAACACTACTAGAGAGGTTGTATTTTGAATATATACGTCATTCCTCCTGCAAAGGAATCTCGAAGCAATAAGGAACAACACCTCTCTCATTGATCCAGTCCTACTGATACGATCGATCTCTCGGCCACGTGAGTTTCTCTCTCTCTCTTCTTTATTGATTAATATTATTAATATTATTTTGTCCTTCCTTTGTTTATATTATATTCCACCATCCATTGTGCATTCAATAATTCCTATCACAAGCGCTAACAATAAGTGAAACTCTCAACGCTGTGAGAAAACATTGTTAAAATTGGTTCATCATGCACTCCTACAGATTTTAAAAGCATATGTCTTTGGAACATTGATCTGCATTTTCCTGGACGAATTTTTGTGTGCGTGTGCCATAAAAAAGAGGTAAGGAAATGTTGTTCCAAAATATGCTCCATCGGTAGCTGAATTTTCTTGGTACTTCAATCTTGGATAATGTCGTAATTTTGGCCAAAGTAGTCTGAAATTCACTCGTTGCTTAAATCTATCCAATTTCTCTATCCTCAGCCTCTATGGTCTGATGATACATAGTCCCCACCTCCACTTTACAAAATGATACATCTCCATTCTATTGTTTATTGTGCTCTTCACAATTAAATTTTACTATCGACATAGACTTGACCTTGTTGAAACATTCCCCAAGTTTCTCATATGAAAGTGCGAGATTTTTACAATACCCACACCACAGTGTATAAATTTCCACAAGATCGCCTTGAATTTATCTTTGGTTGTTAGATTGAACCAAAACAAAGATAAATGTGGATACAACATGACCATTATATGTATAATAATTTGAACATATATCTTTAGGTTCCCGAATGTGTGGAATATCCTAATGGATAAAATCCTTCCTATGATTTGGTCATCGATTTCTTGCCACCCGAGTTACGAATGAGCAATGGATTTTGGATCTACCAAACCATCAAGGAAGTTCCTCGTGATTTCTAGCAAATTAACCATCAAATACGTAACAAAATGATAATTTCAACTTAATAAAGCACAAAAAAATGCGAGTAGACATAAAATTTAGGAAAGAAAACCAACAAAAATGCAAAATAGTCATGTGAAAGCTATAATTATGGGGTTTGGATTCATTTACCTTTGGTCAAGGACCATGATTTTATACCCAATATATATTTTTGACTTGTGAAATCGTAACAATCCATATATTTTGGCCTAGGAAACTCCAACTAGACTTGCTAAATCATCAGGCGTCCAGTCAAGATCTCCATTACTGATTGTCTCTCATCCCTTGACAAAAATATAGAAAACCTCTCCATAAACTGCTTACCTTAATATGGATGTAAGTTATATATTCAGTTAAAATATGGCAGAAAAGATCTCAGGTGATAATTTGTAGCAGTTGTAACTAAAACAAAACATGGAACAACCTCCAATATTTCATATCTAATCAATATCAGTGGTGAGCAAGAAAAAATTACGTCCATCGATCCCGAAGGAATCATCAGTGTGCAAAGGGAATGTTGGATCGCAATAATGGAATTTTCACATCACGAGTGAGAAGGGAAATAAAATTTCTAATAAGTTGTTAGGATAAACTTCTTTGATTCCAATCTATTCTAATCTATATTTCCAGTAGTCTAAATGTTTGAGTATTGTAATCATTTTCTTGGTACGGCAGATCCAAGAATGATTTCTTTGATTTCATCTGAAACCATTCGATAAATAATGTGTGGAAGATTCAAAATGCATGAAATAGAAAAAGACACTTGTCATGCATGGAATATTTCAATACAATTCGAAACAAGCTTGTGAATCATGCAGCATTCCATAAATTAAAAAAAAAAGACTTCGATGAAGAAGATATTTTTCAATAATTTAATTTCCAGGATTGGGTAGATGAATGCTTTGACTAAGAGTATTCTATCAATCAAAGAGAAGAAGGGTTGAGTTTAGTTGACCAAATAAATAAATAAAAAAAATTTTGACTAGAAAGAATACAACAAGGAAATAACATACGACTTACATAGATGAGCTGAAAATGATTTCAATGCAGCTTGCAAGTTGGGCCTTACAAGTTTGGGGAAGTATTGGTAAAGTTGATCTAAGAAGTTGATTGAAGGAGAATTATTAGTCAAGTTCGAACCAGAGGAACTCATGGGACAACATGAGGAAATGTTTTGGCAACAAGTACAAAGATATCAAAGTCTTTTCATGGATTTCCATTATTGTTTCAATCTGCATGTCGAAGGATAAAAATGAAGAATTGTTACAGATGAAAGGATAAATGCAATGTTTCATTTGGGTTTCTATTGTTTTTGCAAGTTTTAATTCGAGGTCAAAGAAGCTAGCAATAGGATTGTTGCAACTTAAACGTGAAATGAACTAAATGAGACAGCAAAACTAACTTAAACAAAGCAAATGCGACATAGTTTCATCATGAAATTTTGTTTGTGAAAATTTGTTGATTTTTTTTATTTATTATTTATTTTTTTATGTTTTATTCTTATTAAAAATTACAAGGGTCCTAACTCAATCTAATTTTTTTTTTTTCATTTATTGTATTATTCTTAAAGAAAGATTGTAATGAAAACAATTATAATTCAAATGAAATTAAGGAAAATAAATTTGCTAGCAAAGGGAGATAAAAAAAATTAAAGTTTTTTTTCAACGTTATATCCATCCTACTTCATGATCCTCAAATCGCACAAATCGCGAAGGAGAGCATACCTATTCAATGCTAAACAAATCTGAAAATAACTTTCTACCTACTCTACTCTAATTGGAAGTTAGAAATCAATTACGTGTAGTCAAATATCCAATGTAACCATGCACACAACAGTAATAAGAATATATTCACTGTCACTTTTGCGAAATGAAATCTAACATGTACAAGAATGTGCGAAATTAACTATTGTAGATGTGATTTAACAAAATAAAAAGAAAAACATTGATCTAACCTGGTATATGCTTGGAACCATCGTTCGATAAGGCTTTCATAGACTTGATTTCCTTCCTGATTTAGATCATACTGCAACTCAGCTTTGTCCTCCTCGATCTCCTGTTCGGATAATTGCTCTCCATTTGATATATAGGATTCTTTGAATGTTGAGTATTCTTTCAATTCTGGAGGATATTTTAAGCTTATAGCTATTGTTAATATCTCCTTTTCTTGAGAAGAGGAGATTATGTCTTTTGCTAGGATTTGAGTGAGTTGTTCCACACTTACGTGTATTATTAAACTCATCTTGTTGGTATTCCTGTACTTCCATATAGATTAAATAGAAAAAAAAACACCAAAACAAATTGAAATCTAAATATGAAACTATATGAATAAAACTAATGGAAAAAATAAAATCACTCTTCCAGAAAATTAAACACACTCCTATAAAAATGCAAGTAACATACTTCAAAAACACAAAGAAACCAACTTAGAAATCAAGAGAAATCAAAACTAGTGCATAATGAAATCAAGGCAAACTTCCAACTACAAAAATGTAAATGCAAAATAATAATAAATAAAGTCACACTTGCATAAAAAAACAAATAATCTATCTTGCAGGAAAAGTAAACAATTTGCAGAAAAATAAACACTCTTACATGAAAAGTAAATCATGCTTGCGAATAGAAAACATATTTACATTCAAAGGGAACAACAAGGATTTGGGGAGACCCACCTAAGTGGATGCATTAGTATGTTACACCACATAAATTTCGTAGTGAATTTTTCCTTGCATCTTATCGTTTCCCCTCCCCCTTGGTGTGTAAAATAAACCAATATACTGATCTAAACTTGGATACCCTTTTAGCACCTCCCCGACAACAATGCCAAAATGTCGAGCGAAATGTATGATAGTAATTTCGACACAAATGATCAATCCGGGAATATCGTAAACTTAGAGGAGAAACAAACATTAATGCAGGATCAAAGTTACACTAACCTATTATAATACTTGAAAAGGAAACACACATGCGACTAAAATCTAAGAAAACACATGCGACTGAAATTGAAACTAGTTTACAAAAGAAGGAAATTGCATGAAAATAAATCTAATCTAAGAAAGCATGAGATTGCATAAAAATAAAATTAACTAGGGAAGCATAAAATTGCATGAAATAAACTAATCCAAAACAATTCATAATACATAAGTCAAAATCAATATGGAGAAATGAAAATGCTTGTATTAAACCATCAATCCATTACAGAATTATCAAATCTCAAATCCATGACTAACTTTAAAAAGACAAATTATTTCTCTACTTCGACACCACTAAAGAGGCCTCTTCCCAAATGAAGAGAGAACAATCTTATCTATACATGAATGCTTTGGATAAGAAGATAAACAACTCATAATTACATATCCACTTTTCTCTATATTCTATCTCCATGAGTTTCTCCTTTGAATATGCTTGAATAATTATCTCAAATATTTTTCAAATCTTCAAAACATGAAGTTGAAATACGAATTTGAGGCTACATGGTGATTTTTGACTTTCTTAAAATCTTCAAATAAGACTAAAAACATCATAAAACTCACCCAACTTTGAGATATAACAAAAATATGTTAATTTTCTTAATATTTAATCATAATTTCTCTTAAAATACTTAAAAATAAACAAATTGGAAAATAACAAGGTAACCCATATTTATTTATGAAAATGGCATAAGGAATGGTTAATGAAGTGATGAATAGGGATGAGTGTGAGGAATAGTGAAGGGAAATTAGGATGAAAATATGACATTTGGGTGTTCAAACAGAAGGTACCCTAAGGCCCCTGGAAGACTCCTTGGGTTGTTGCTCTAGGACCAAGTAGGTTGATGCCCTGGAAAACTACCTAGCATATGGTTAGGGACGCCATATGTCTATAGTGTATTATAGAATGGGACTAGACAATTTCTTGGACACAATATCCAAGCAGATCTTGTAGGTTGAGACAGAGATTTCCTAGTCTGGGACTAGGAAGATTCTTGGTCTAGGACCAAGCAGTTCATGCAGGAGCAATCTTTGTCAGTTAACGAGGTAGATCTTGGTAAAGATTAACCAAGATGACAATGCGTTATATCCTCTTTCCTAATCGGTTATTGCTATATTCTTTTCTCAAGGGACTCACCACCCCTTGTTGGAGATGCCACTAGCAACTTACCACTAGGAGCAGTAGTGAGGACCATAGGATCACATCATCCAATTTGGATCACCTCCTTATACAATGATGATAAAATACATGTGACAACATACATTGAGAGAGAAAATATTAAAGCCCTTGATCTTGTTGGTCCTTCAGGTAAAAGTGGGTTGTTTTTCCACCGTTATGGTACACCTTGGTCTTGTTGGTATGAGGGTTACCTTGTCTTGTTATAACCACCTTTGCTTGACTTATGGTCCTTTATCGATTACTTGGTCCTGGTGTCCTTATGGTGGGTACCTTTGGTATGTTTACTTTTATCTTATGGTTTTTTATTTTTGACCATTGCTACCCTATCCTAAGTCTATTTTTTTTTTACCATTGGTAAAATTGATTTTATGGTAAGACCATTGGACCATTTTATTTTACCTTTGGACCTTTGATACTATTCTAAGTCAATCTAATTTCTTATTTTTGGTAACTACCCTAAATTGTAGGGTTTACCTAAGAGACCTTTCTAGAAGGCATGTCAAGATTATAAATTAAGGTAATTCCTCCTTCCTTAGTGAGAATCAATGAAAGAATTTTTTTTTGGATATGATTCTTTGAGTTTGTTGCTTACTAGTCTAGGGTTTCAACTATTTGGAGTTGACATCTTGGGTTTTGATATGTTTGCAGCAGGCTAGTTCTGTTCTTCGGTAGGCCATGAGTTTCTATCCTAGTTGGGTCATGTTTCCTTTGCTATTTGTGGACTATTTTCCTCCTTGTTGGTCGTCGGCTGTGGGTTTCTCCCCTTTACCAGTCATGGACTGTATTTATACTTGTTGGGTCTTGAGGATGGGTTGTAATTTTGTGCCCTAGGGCTCGACCGTGAAATCTTCCAGGGTGGATATGATTGTGTGTCCACCATTTCAACGTGACTGTGGGCACCCTGTCTACATGAATGTGTGTCCACCTGGTTCAAACATGACTATGTGTCCCTTCTTGTGTGATTGTTTATCTCCTTCAGTGTGTCTGTTTCTATGCTCTATTGTGACTATGTTTCTTTACTATTGTGACTTTTATTGTGTACACCATGCCAACATGACTGTGTACACCATAGTAGTGTGACTGTGTACTCCCTTCCAACATGGTTGTGTCTCACCAAGCTATCGCCTAAATGGGTACTTTGGAATCTCTTACTTCCTTTTTTATGATCTAGTATCCACTCCCTTACTTTGGTGGGTAGTGAGATTTGATGTAAAATTCACTCAGTACCATGGTGTTCAACTAGAAATTTTAACTTGTAAGAGACATAACTTCATCATATGGACTCTAATCGAGGTGATCCTTACACCAATGGAAATTTAAAAATGTGTAGAATATGGAATATTTTTGTTATGTATCACTTGGTGTGATGTATATTCAGGCTACTTCAAAACTATATTATATTATTAATTTTGTTATGCACTTAAATAATAGGCAAGCATTTGAACTAATGACCTCTTTTCAATAGGTTATATCATTTCAGTTCCCAACAAATAATTTTACATGCCTACTAACAATATTAAATTGTAAATAATTAAAATCTAGATAAGTATTTTTATATTATATCATGTCATTCTAATACATATTACAATCTAACTCAAAAAGGGAGTGTACATATTACAATGTAATTCAAAAAGAGTGTATGCACACATTAAAGAAAATTGAAAATTTTGCCAATTAGTTTTCTTTTTCAAATTTATCCTAAGGTCGTGGTGCTACCAAAAAAATTCTCAATCAACTCAAGCAAACTAAGAAATGAATATTTCTTCAAAATTTAATAAAATATAAAATTGTCAAAGAAAGAAAACAAAATAGTCCCATGTCCCATACATTCTCATTCAAATACTAGTGCTCAAATCATATTCTTTAATTTCTATTGTATTTCATTACATTATTGTTGTTGGTACTGCTTCCAATTCTACATACATTACTCATGCCCTCATTGTCATTCTTTTCACGTTCTTTTGTTGTTGGTGCTTCTTGAGCTTCTATTGTTATAGATTCCTCTCCTTCTTTCATTCTCCTCTCTTCTTGCTGCTCAACTAATTGAGGTGATGTTGTCGTCCCATTGTTACTCCCACTCTCACTGCTCTCATTTTCAATTTAATTTTCACATTCTTCTTTAATTCTACTTGATCCCCCCTCCTCTTTCACTTCCTCTTCCTCGTCCTTCACTGCTTCTTCTGCGTGTTCCTCCTCTTCTTCTTGTTTCTTGTGTAGTCCTTGTGATGATATTAGTCTTCTTAGTAATAGTTACACTCACAATATAAATTCATCTAACAATATTGTCATCCAAACATAATTCTGAAATATGTCCAGCATTGCTTGTCGCTTCTCAATTTCCACCTACGCCAAATTCATAATCACATTATTCACACTCTCCTTCTCATTTATATGTGAAACAAAATAGAAAAAAGAAGAATACTTACTTGTTGAACGTCTCTACTGTATATAATTGATTGGTTTCCACTGTTTTCTAGTGTAATATTGTGGACTTGTGTAAATGGAACATCTTTAATAATGTGCCATTTCACAGGAAATTTACCCCTCCTATGCAAGAAATTTGTCATAGCTTCAAAATCTACTGGTCTCACCATTTCAATGACTTCATAGAAATTTTTTCTTCTACTGATCTGCGTTCTCACCAGCAGCATATATAACATTTCTATGAAAATGAAATTGAAAGAAACAACAAGAAGGTGAAGAAGGCTCTAAGGATTAGAAAACTAACTGAGAAAAGTAAGAAGATTGGGCAGTTACTTTGAGTATGATCCCCCTTTGTAGTTACTTCTTTTACCTTTTTAATATCTTGAAATTGAATAGTGAGGTTCACCAATTGTGACTGGATTTGTCTCATGCCAATCATGTTTTTCCAACTGGTGAAGCTTTCAGTTTCATCATGATTTCCATATCTTCTTCCTGAGATGTGATCTTCTATTGCATCAGCGGCATACAGATGTGCAGTACAAAATTTGTGATAAACCATTCCTTATTTTACATCGCTCATTTGAAATTTGACCTTAGCCATCATATTTTTTAATTGTTGATCAAAATCCCACATCGATTCGTTAGGGTACTTCTTTATTTCCTTCAGCTCCATAATATACTGTGATTCAGATTTTGGCTTCTTAAAATAATTGATCAGTCCCGTCCTGATTTGCGCTAGGGTTTTCCGGCAATGTATCATTGGTACTTGAAAAAATTTCATGTACCAATCCAACGCCCAACCTCGAAAGGTCGTTGTGAGTTGTCCTTTCTTGATATCTTTGTCTTCCACTTTTTTTATTGTCTTTACTATTTTGCATAAGAACTAATATTGTTTAGGATCTTAACTCCCATTACCTTAGAACAAAGTTATTTTTACATCGTCACCCGCCATTCTGGGTGTTCTCCTAGTATTCATCGATCCACTACTATTACTGTTTTGTTGACACACAGGACAACCCTACAATGATCTTGCATTTATTCCTCCTGGGTGTTGGAATTTGTTGTGAAATGGACACACTTGGGTGTAACAACCAACTTTATATAGGCCATGTGATGACTTATTGGTTGTGACATCCCTCCTCCAGGGATATTTCTTGTAGATTTACCCCCTTCCTTAAGAATGTTTTGTCACATGCAAGTTTCTAGATCTTTGTGGTTGTTATGTGGACAATTGCTTGTCTTTAGTTGGTTGCATTAAGGAATCATTTTAATAGGTGTATTTTCTTGTAGATATTCCTTGAAGAAGTCATGGAACCTTAAGAGGAACTTTGAGCACACTTTGTGGACATCAATTGGTGAAATTGGAGCTTTCTAGGTTATCTTTTGGACATGCCTTTGGGGCACACCCTTTGAAGGAGGATTTGGAGTCTGTGGCATCTCTTCTCAACTCTGATTTCTTGTTTGATGGAGGAACCCCCTCTTGTTTTGTACATGTGGAAATTGACCACTAAATAAATTATTATGCATTTTGTTAGGAATTAGTTGGTAGAGTGGGGCTTTGCATTATTTTACTCCAATCTACGCTAGATCTAGGAAAATAATGAATATTTTATTGTAAATGAAATTTAGCTACTCGTATATAAAGAGAGATACTTCCTCATTTGAACTCACGGTTAGATCTTTAAAGATTTCTCTCTTTTGATCCTAATTGACATATATTTTCTTCTGGTAAATTTGTCTAAGGGTTACTTTATTTTTAAAAGTTTGTCCCTCTCTCTTGCTATTGTGCTTAGATAATGGAGATCATATTTCTAGCATTGTCAATGTTACTTCTCTTAGTCCATTGAAAAGACATTGTTATCTTGTTGGAATGGATATAGGGTAAGTTCATCTATCCTAGATCTATTTTTAATTGTGCCTAATCAAAATCACCAAGCTTAGAGATCAACTCTTTGCAGTGAATATGAAAATCAAAGATGAGGAGTGAGTTCCCATTACACTAAATAGTTTCTCACCTCCATGGGAATGTTAGATTTTTATCATTTAAGAAATATGATCTTCAGATCTTATTTGAGAGAATAACATGCATAGCAATAATCACAAGAGACAAGAGACACAGAATTTTCCTCAGGGAAACCATAAAGGAGAAAACCCTGCAACTTCCTCAGAGATAGAATGAACACCAATGGCAGCAATAAAACCCAAAGACAGAAAATATTATATCCAACAGTTGTTCTCTCTCTCACTTGTGTGAGCACTTCCTCTCTCACTCATGCGCCCCAGTTGAGTGAGTGTGTGTGTAAAATAGAGAGGCTGGCTCTCTATTTATACTAATTTTCGACTTGAAAATTACTTACTAGGGCCGACATCTCTAGGAGAGTCTAATAACCCTAGTGCCTCACAACTGTGGGGACTTTGTCCCCCGATCAACAATGAGGGTTAACCTTAACTCAATTGTGGGGACCATTCCCCAACTTACAATGGAGGGTTAACCTCAATGACTTTACATGACTTTATTATATTAATGACTCTCCCAATAGGATCATCGAGATATAATGAAATAAAAATGATTCTCCCGATAGGAACATCGGGGTACAATATAAGATATATAAGTGAATACATCCTGAAGTTACAAATACATCAACACTCCCTCTTAACTATGAAGGTATTCTCTTGATACAATTCATCGGTACAAGTATTATTCTCTGGATCTAGTCTAGATCATCATCAAAGATGGATCATTACTGGATCATCATCGAAACTGGCTCATCATTGGATCATCATCAAAGATGGATCATCATTGGGTCATCATCATCACTACTTCCACTATCTCGATCAACTGGTGCTATCTCTCAATCCTTCTCATCATAGGAAGTCATGCTGGTTGTAGGCTTAGCCTCCATGTAGGTCTTCATCTTCTTCAACACTTATATCTGACTCAATTAGAAAGGCATGCCCAGCACTCACATATGACCATGGGATGAACACATCCAAAAACCATTTCAGAAAGGCCCAGCACTCACATCTAGCACTCACATCTGACCATGGGAGGAACACATCCAACAACCATGTCAAAAAGGCTCTGCACTTACATCCGACCATGGAAGGGACACATCCAAAAACCATAATTCTTAAGTATGTGCAACATTTATTGTCCCTCCTCAATTTCCACCTGCGCCAAATTCATAATCACACATTATTCTCATTCTCATTTATATGTGAAACAAAATAGAAAAACAAGAAGAACACGACTTACTTGTTGAACGTCTCTAATGTGTATAATTGATCGGTTTCCACTGTTCTCCAGTGTAACATGGCGGACTTGTGTAAATGGAACATCTTTAATAATGCCATTTCTCCGAAAATTTACCCCTCCTTTGCCAGAAATCTGTCGTAGCCTCGAAATCTACTGGCCCGACCATTTCAGCGACGCCACAGAAATTTGTGCTTCCATTGATCTGCGTTCCCATTCCCACCAGAAATTTATAACAACAATATATCTAAGAAAATGAAACTGAAAGAAACTGCGAGAAGGTGAAGATGGCTCTAATTAGGATTAAAAAACTAACCGAGAAAAGTAAGAAGACTGGGCAGTTACTTTGAGTCTGGTCCCCCTGGGCAGCTTCATGGTAAACTGCATTTAATTCGCGATTCCCCATAGGAGTGGTTGCAGCCCAAACTCGATATCTAATACTGTTTAGCACGTCCTCCTTGTTGCAAGATTTTATAACGAAAAACTTAGCATTTTCGTATCTGGTGTTAAATCCTGGATGGTTGTACTCATGATCACTTAGGGTTTCTCGGTTGCGGTTTTTTGTGGATGTCCTTATTTGGATAGATCCGGCACCATTTGGTGTAGAATCGAATCCCCATCCCCTAGCCGGTTGCAGTTGTGTTCGTAATTGATATTGAGGTCGTGATTGCAACTGATAAAAGTTGTGGTTGTTGGTATGGTTATAATAATAAGGGTAAACCCTCTTATATCCTTTCATATGGGCATCAGCTGGATAAAACCCATTATATCCATTCATATGGTTATAATAATAAGAACCGTAAGGAGCATGTTGTGGCGGTACTGCAGCATATGGCGCATATTGAGCTGCTTGTTGTGGCGGTACTGCAGCATTTGGCGCATATTGAGTTGCAAAATATCCAGAATTTGCCATTGTTGCCAGATGACTCGGTTGCTCTTGGCTTCTCTAGAAAGAAACTTATGAAGAGAGGGAACAGAGGTAGTAAGATCACAGTAATAACTGCACTGCACTTTAAAAAAACAGACAGTGATATGCTTGTCAGCTACTGCTGCCGTAGACAACCAATTAAAAAAATTTAAAATTGGAAAGGTAACCTAAGATGAAATATTTTTTTCCAACCCAGATGCCTCCAATGATCGCCACTTATCCAACGTGCTAAATGTTTACTTCCACGCTACTTATTTCTATGTATCATAACAGAGGTAAGTGATATTTTTGTGGTTTACATCTATGTATGATACATAGGTAGGTGGTATTTTTTTTGGTTGGTCGGCCTTTCCATCTTCAGTTTAGTATGAATTATGGGACAAAGGCTATTTTCCATCTCATATTAAATTAGTATGGAGGGTTTTAAAGCTGACGGTGGGACCTAAAGGTTGATGGACTTACTTAGCTTAAAATGTCTAAGAAAAAGTATGGGGAGATTACCGAAAGGTAAATTTATTTCATTTTTTTTAATTTATAATAAGTTAATAAAATAATATTATATTATTTTTAAAATTAGTATAATTATACAAACGTGGAGCACAACTTGAACCCACCATCACCCAACAAAGATATAATAAACACCAATTGGTAACCTACAAATAAAAATGATGAAATTAATCTGGAGGATTCATTCAATACCAATTGAGAACCTACAAATAAAAATGATGAAATTAATGTGGAGGGTTCATTATTTAAGAAGGTCATTAGAGCCCTCATGTATTTTAGTGTCCACATAATTAAAGATCATTATTTCATCAATCGTTGATGTCCAAAGCCAATTATTTAATATTTCCAGTTATACATCTAGTATGTTTGACTATTAAAGGGTGGGTTTAATTAGAGACTAGATGAGAGATCTTAATATTTCAAAACAATATTTTGTTTCCTTGTTTATTGATCCTATGATTGGAACACATCATTCAATGACAAAGAGATGTATTTTCATGAACTAGTGCACATTGCAACCTTTTATAGAGCACTGTATGGATAGGTGTTTGTTAAAAATCCCTGTAATAATCGGGAGGTTCCATTGTATTTTATTAGAACATTGATTTTGAGATTGTTTTAGGTCATCATATCAACTACGTTGACATTCATGAATTCCAAGGGGTGGTTCATTGTTCTGCACAAGGAACCATACTTATTTAAAGGTGTATAAATGTTGGCAAATATTACCAATTCTTAAAACGCCAACTATAAAATGATTCACCATATTTTTCAAAAAATATTTTAATTTCCAAGGATTTTATATCATTTATATAATAATTTGGCGATTTTTAGGGTAAAATTTTTTTACCCCATCAAAATTGGGCGAAAGAGGGCTTCAAAAACTGCAAAATGGCGAATCTTTTTTGGGAGACAAACATGGAAAAATAGCACATTGTGCTAAAATTCGCCCCTAAAATTATCCCTGCCCACCCTCTTAGGTGGAAGCATAACCATGCTTCCAACTATCCTCCCATTTCAAATAACATTTGTCAATCCCAAACATCCATTTCCTCTTACACATGTAGCTTACTTATTGAATTTTCTTGTCAGGAGATATCATTGAGTGGCGGTGGAGGAGAAGTTGGGACTTCCATCCATTCAACAGAGGACATGAAAGATATTTCGTAGTTACCCAATTTTTATCATCGTCATCGATGATTGAGATGAGGGAAAACTTGTTATGGAATGATTGAGGCTCATGCACATGACCATTTCATGAAGCAGGTTAGGATGAAATGTTATATTTTATTTTGCATAGTTTTCACGTCTTTGCATTAATCTAAAATATTCAAATTTTTTATGTATTCCTCCTTACCAATTCTTAAAACGCCAACTATAAAATGTTTGGCAATATTTATCAAAAAATATTTTAATTTCCAAGGATTTTATATCGTTTATATAATATTTTGGAGATTTTTAGTGTGCAAAACGCTTAACCCATTAAAATTGGGAGAAACAGGGCTTCAAAAAATGCAAAATGGCGAATCGCTTTTTGGAGAAAACCCCCTAAAATTATCCCTGGTGGAGAAACATAAGATGTCCCTAAATCCAAAAACTTAGTTGCATGGATATGTAAACAAATAAAGCAAATAATCAGAAAATTTTGAATATGATAAAGCTAGAATATGGCATATAAATGCAAAAACTAAAACCGTGAAATATAGAGAACTGAAATGCCATTCATGAGTTTGAATAAGAAACCTAAGGGTGTAGCTTATGTAAAAAAACCATAACATATAAATAACTATATACGCAATGTCTAATATCAATAAAAAGTACACAAGCACAGCTTAACAAGTACCGTACAATACCTTGTGCCATTTATGAACCCAAACATCTAGCAGAGCCTAAGAAGGGCCACGACAGATAGGAAGTTCACCACCTCAGTGAAATTCGAGTGGTAAATTGTGATCTGAACTACTCCCTTGGATTGGTGAAGGAATGGAAATAAACATAATAGAATTCACAGTTTCTTCAATTGAAATAGGATGTGGCAGAGTTGTAGAACGTGCTTGTTCTCTCTTAGCTTCTGCAACTGCTATAATATGCTTCATAGATGTAGATGTGGTAGCAATGTCGGGATCATTTGACATAGTTCTGAATTTTACTTCTTTTACAACATACGTACATGTAACATAAGCAAAAATGATAAGAAAAAAAAGGAACATGGACTATCTCTTGCTATTATTGAAACCATCGGCATCAAAACAACTTGGACTATCTCTTACTATTATAGTACCATAAAATGTATTGTTGCATAAATTACATCTTATTTTAGCAAGGTGATGTCTCTACTAGCATGCTCTCACTCACCTATGAACTTTATTTCCAGCATTTGTTTCCTTCTTGTTAAAGGTATGGGGAAAAATATTTGTTTGTTTTCATTTGCTTTTAACAGAAATGTCAAGTCTTACCTAATCATTGCCAAGGTAAGTTCTGCTCAGGGCCTTTCTTAGAGGGAAGCCCTCACCTTTTTGGATCAATTGTGTTCTTGTGTTTTGATTTATAATTTCACATGCTATACTCTATTTGAAAATGGAATAATCAAATAAGAAATATTGCAATTTTACCATGGGCGCTAAACTCTATTGTATATGAAATTAGACCACATGTTTTTAAGGAATACATTTTTTCTTTTTTGGGCCAAAATCTCTTCTGAAACCTTACAAACTCTTCTTGGTGATTTGGCATTGCGAAGTAAAGTTATGAACCTATTTCAAAACCCCAAAAATTCATTGTGGAAAGACTCTATTAAATTTATTACATGGATTCCACTTCACGAAAATGTTTTTGTTTATATAAGATAATCGCTTGCCACTTCGCAATCAAATGTGGGCATTCCTCGATGGTATGGTCTGCATCACTGCAATAGGTACACTGAGACTGTATATTTGGACAGCCCATTAGATAATATCCCAATACTCCACAATTATAGCACATTACTCGTCTATGGCCTCGTCCATAGCTCCTCCGCAACTAAATCCTCCATTAGGACCTCCATGAAATCGTCCTCACACTCCTCCTTGCTGTTGGTATGGTTGTTGGTTGTATTGTGGCTGCTTGAACTGCTACAACTCATTAGGCTTCTTACTAAGAGAACAAATTAATATGATCTAGTGCATGATAGTGACAAGTTGTGTGCATTGTGCCATGAGCGCTTTGGTCCGTTACGATATGGAGAACTACCTCTCCTGAGGAATATGGTGCAAGGATTACGAGACTTTATGAATGAGAAGATTGGAATGTGCAAGGGATCGCCACTCAACAAGCATTGAAACATATCTTTTCCACCCCAATGAGATCAAATCAAAAGATATTCTCTATTCAATCTATTTGGATGTGCGAGAGACTATGATTTCTTCATCATTAATACATAGAGTGTATAATGTTTCCTTGCTTGATGATTCATCTTGCAAAACTTGGATTTATTTTATGAAGATTGAGTATGAAGTGTTATTTAAATTTAAATAGTACGAAGCCTTGATTGAAAATTAGATAGGGAATAATATCTAAGTGCTTAGATCTTATAATAAGGAGAATACATCTCCAAGGGATTTAACATGTTTTGGAGGAAAATAAAGATAAATAAAGCATTGGCAGTGCCTTACGAAACAAAACAGAAGGACATTGCAGAAAGGAAGAATTGTTAGGTAAATAAGATTGCTAAGCCCATGATCAATGATATGGGGTTGGCCATGGGTTTACAGTTAAAGGTGTGCAACATGCAAAATACTAGAGGAGGCATTTATTGGAAAGAAACCCAAAGTATCGCTCAGTGTTTGGTTGTTCATTTTACATTCATGTTCCAAATGATAAAGGCTAAGCTTGAACCACAAAGTATTAAGGGTGTTTTTGTTGGATACAACAAGGCATCAAAGGATTATAAAATCTACAATCCAACACAAAGGAAGACTACAATATGGAGTGATGTGAAGTTTAATGAAGATGGATGATCCTGAAAGTTTAGGAGCCTCCCGTGGAGATTAAGTAAGGAAAAAACCTTGTTGTCCCAAAGTATGATATGAAATTGAAGGAAAATCATATTCATATCAGCAAGGTACCAACCAAAAAACAAAGGCCTCATTACCCTCAAGTTCAACCAGTAAAGTCTTAGACAAAGAGAGACCACTTAAACAAACCAATAGAATTGTTGGCTATAGATAATGGAATGTGCTTTAATTTCATCCTAATTTCAATTCAACTTGAACAATGGATATGCCTTAAGGTGTTTTAGGTCCCAAGACATAGATACAATGAGCTTATGACAAAAAAAAAGTTGACTAGAGTCAAAGGATTAAATTAGAGAATGTTTATTGGTGCTTGCAAGTGTTATCTTTCTTCTATAGTGGCTTAAGAATCTCCTCTTCCTATAGATATGAGAGAGGATTCAAACAGACTATGTCATAGAGAATATCAAACCCATAGTGCAAGAGGAACACATGGTTCAAAGAGATGATAAAGTGAAACCCTATGGTTTATAGAATTCATCAATGAGATGTTGTAATGAACCTTGCTATGAATGGGACTATTTTTTCGCGATGATTGGTTATGACTTCTCATTGAGAGATATCACCAGCATAGATCCATATTAAAAGGGGATCTACCAAGCTCCGAGAGGGATCAAATATCTCGATGTGCAAACCCATTTTTAGAGTGGAAATGTTGAGTAAGTGTGTAATGCAAAGTTTATGGTTTTAATTTATCTAAGTTGTATAGTTTTGTATATTTACCATTCTAAATACTTTAAATCTAATTTGACCCGACATGTTATTTTTTATAATATTTTCTTTTTTATAGACATGTGACACCTCTAGGATGCGCATGGAAGGACTTAAACATCTTCCCTTTACTGCGTTGTAGAATGCACCTCTTTGGCACAAAGAAACACTTAATGCGTACACCCATATGTCATTGTGTAGGCCCCACCCATATGTCACTATGTAAGCCCCCACAACTTAAGTCTAAATTTTAATGTTAACTAATGATGAATTTTAGATGAGTGCATTTGTCAAACACTATGCTCTTGTGACTATCCAACTTAGTTTTTTTACACATTCTTGTGACTATCCAACTTAGTTTTCTTTACATATCTTTTTTTAATAATGATGTATGTTAATTTTAGAGCACTATCAAGAAACATTCTATAAAAGAATGAAGGCTTAATTTTAGAGCACTATCAAGAACCATTCTATAAAAGAATGAAGGTATCTGGTTCGTTACCAAAAGTTTATAAACATAACTTTACATCTATATTAACAATATTAAATTATAAATAACTAAAAACTAATTAATTATTTTTAAAGTTTATCATCTTATTCTAATATATATTACAATCTAATTAAAAAAAAAGTGTACAATACATTACAATCTAATTCAAATAATTAAAAACTAATTAATTATTTTTAAAGTATATCATCTCATTCTAATGCATATACAATATAATTCAAAAAGAGAGTGTACATATTACACTATAATTAAAAAAAGGATGTATCCACACATTAAAGAAAATTAAAAATTTCGATTAGTTTTCTTTTTCAAATTTATACTATGGCCGTGAAGCTATCAAAACAATTCTCAATCAACTCAAGTAAACTAAGAAACGAATATTTCTAGAGAATTTAATAAAATATAAAATTCTCAAACACAGAAAACAAAATAGTCCCATGTTCCATAAATTCTCATTCAATAAAATATAAAATTCTCAAGTAAACTAAAAAATGAATATTTCTAGACAATTGTCAAAGATAGAAAACAAAATAGTCCCATGTTCCATAAATTCTCATTCAATAAAATATAAAATTGTCAAAATAGTCCCATGTCCCATAAATTCTCATTGAGTTCCTGGTGCTTAAATCAGATTCTTTAATTTCTCTTGTATTTCAAATACATTATTGTTGTTGGTACTGATTCCACTTCTACATACATTACTCGTGCTCTTGTTGTCATCATTTTTGGTGCTTCTTGAACTTCTACTTCTATTGTTACACTACATTCTTCTCCTTCATTCATTCTCCTCTCCTCTCTTCTTGCTGCTCAACTAATTGAGGCGATGTTGTCATCCCACTGTTACTCCCACTCTCACTGCCATCGTTTTCATTTGACTTTTCACATTCTTCTTTTTCTTTCATTCTACTAGATGCCCCCTCCTCTTTCACTTCCTTCGCCGCTTCTTCTGGGTGCTCCTTCTCCTCTTCTTCTGGTTTCCTGTGTCGTCCTCGTGATGATCTTGGTCTTCTTAGTAATAGTTTCACTCGCAATGTAAATTCATCTAATAATGACGTCATGCAAACATAATTCTTAAGTATGTGCAACATTTCTTGTCCCTCCTCAATTTCCACCTGCGCCAAATTCATAATCACACATTATTCTCATTCTCATTCACATTATTTCCAGGGCATATGAGAGGGATATTACATCCTCCCCCCATAAAAAAAATAACATGGTCCTCGGTGTTTCTTGTTTCTTCGACAAAACTTTTATTCTTCTCTCTAGTCATCTCTTCTTGCTTCACCTTGCTCGGATCTCTCTCAATTTTTTCTGATCCTTGTAGGTTCATAGGACCTGCAGTTTTCCTATAACATAAAATCAGGTCTACCCAAATTTTACATAGGTAAAATTCAATTCATCATGAAACATAAATAACAGGTCTTTTACAGCATCATAACTACAATTTAGTATTTTTTAGTAATTCATGTTTAAAATTATAATTCAACTTAAAACATAAACCATAGATCCTTTTTGTATTGTGACATAAATATGCACGTCTGCTAATATCAATATTGAAAACAACCTAGAAATCCAACACTATACAATTTCCATAATCCATAGTGGTTCCAATATACAAGTCAGTTCTATTTTCCAATAAATAGACATTTACCTCATAGGTACCATTTTACCTGTAATGCACATACCTTTTCCTAGCATTATTCTTTTCTTTGGATGTCCTTCATCCCAACACTCCAAGTGCTAACAGTACTTCAAGTACCAATTCAAGCCACCCAACACAAGGACGATACCCTTCCTAAGGCGTATCTCCTTCTAGTGCTGTGCATGGTGCTTCACCATTAATCTTTTCTCTGGATGTACTCCATCCCAGCACTCCAAGTGCTAACGGTACTTTAAGTACCAATTCAAGCCACCCAACATAAGGGAGATAACCTTCCTAAGGTGTATCTCCTTTTTGTGCTATTCAGGGTGCTTCACCAATCTGAGGCACCTCCGTTCTCGCACACCCCCACAGCGCCTAGAGGTTATTCTCTTCACAGAGTCCCCCACTCATGTGACATTCCTCTCAATGTGTGCGGAACGAGTCTTTAACCAAAATGTCTTACATCTAGGCGTCCCCAGAATGCATAGTGGTCCCTCGCTGGCCCGGGAGAAAACAAGGTACCTTTCATCCACTACCTCCATCACCACTTCCTCATGGTTATAACCTTTTTTCACATGAGATATTTCTCATATCTTCTTAACTCATTACAGTCCTGGAGCTTTAGCACTCCTCAGGGCCACAATTTTCCATGCCTGCAATCACCCCATAGGTGGTCAGTTTATCATATTATTAATTCAAAGAACATCAACCTTTTGCATAAGTCATGCCTTACTTTATTTTTCATTCATCGGATAAGAGACTCTTCAATTTCTTTTTAACACCAAAATTGACAAGAAGGAATTCACAAGAAGCCACAAAAACCTTTTCAACAATACAATTTGCAAGAAACCACATAGAAACTGGGATATTTGACAATGCAAACACCACCTTACACATTATCTTCAATTTATTATAACAGAATCCAAAAATTTACTCACCCTTATAATTTTATAATATCTGCTAGATATTATAAGCCTTCAAACAAATTATAAAATCAATGTGATCTATTTATCAACTAGATACTATAAGCCTTCAACCAAATTAATAGAATTCTTGTGAGCCTTCAATAATCATGGAACTAGATTTGCAGTGGTAATTTTTTTCCAAGGAAAACTTTAGATAGCCCCTTTAGAACTTCTCTGCTGTAGGTGGACGGTACACATTATAACCTCAAAATATTGATTACAATGCTTAGCTGTTAAGGACATCAATTGGTGCATATAATAGAGGCAGCAACCCCAAGATCAATCACAAGACCTACTACATAAAACACAAAACATTCAACCACTCATAGTGGCCCACCAGATTATCTTCAATGGTAAATATATCCAACTATAATTAACAATGTGTGCCATAATACAACTAGATTCTCTGGTAATTGCCTACATGATTATGATGCACATGTTTTAAAGCTGTACTTCATCATGTAGTATTGCTTTTCTCACTTGTCATCTATCTTTGACTTACAAATACGATGCACATTTCATAATTATTAAGCTGCACAAAACAAAATTGGACTGCAATTGTATTTTAAACTTTAATGTAAAAAGGCCACTTACAGTAACTACCACAACTTCAAATGCAAGATCTGTCCTTGTTTAATGCTGTGATAAACTCATTAAAAAAAATCAATAATAATTAATAAGTGTCATGATAAATCTAGAAACTCTGACCATTGATTATGATGCACAATTTTAGCAGTGCAATAGTCTCTGGCGATTGATTATGATGCACAAGTTTAGCTCCGTATTTTATTTATGATATATAATTCTTTTATAATTACATATATAATTCTTTTATATAATTCCTTCTGTCACCCGTCATCGGTGATTGACCCTCACCCACCAACAAAATGCTATCCTAAATGAAACAACTTTTCGTTTATCAATATCAAAATGCCAGAAATCAGATTTGTTATAATAGATCTCAAAAGCATGATTTTTAATATGATCAGTAAATAAAAAGTAAAGACTAGGCTCCTAGATCACCAAGCTATAAACGGTAGAATAAAAAATTACAAGTGATAAGAAAAAGATTATACTGATGACCAAAGAATATCGAAGAGACTCAAGAGGACAACAAATATTAAATTCAACTGGAAAGAAAAGAAGGATCCATGTGTGGCTGGAAGAGGTAACCCAGGGAGAGAAGATGCTAGACAGATCATGTAGTTATCTTCAAAATCGATATCAGATGGCAAAACGCACTTACCTGTTTGAAAATTACAGCGTGAAATTCAACTCCGACGACAATAACGGAAAACTTGTTGCAAAATCTTGCAATGGAATTTTCATCATATCGGTGAAATTGAAACGCAATATACTTCAAGGGCCTATACTTCAAAAAGTGTCATGATAGAATAAAATTAGACCAAAATGAGCAAACTACACAACCACACTATGTTTGGCCAATTATTCCCCTCCCCAAAAATGAAAATGACCACAAGCCATTTCAAGTCTGATTATATACTGGAGCAAACTCTTGTTGATATGCTATCGGGGCCATTACAATAAAATACCAAAACCCTAACTGTCATACGAAAATGCCGTGAACAAAACTATGACAACACAAACTAGGTAAATAGGCACTTGAAAAGACTTCTGATAATGAATGCTATCGATAATTATGCCATGGTGATTGATAATTGATTACTTAATAGTATACAGTTGCTATATCTTTTTTTTATCTTTTTAATATTTTATTTTTCATATATTTAATATTTGGGGCGAGGTCCCCTATGTCAGGCCCTTTGATGTCCCCTATGAGTTCCCTAAATTTTAAGAGTATCTCCACATGTCCCCCAATCAATTTCCCATGTCTTGACATCCCAGAAACTTTGTGGAACATTGCAATTTTCAGTTATTTTACGGACCTAAAATTCTAACACAATCGACTGAGAGAAGCACACTTGCTAACGTTTAGCTCTAGCTATTGTGGAGTAATAAAGTAGGTCATGGTTGCATCTTACAATCCTTTAGGGCAATGCCATGTTTTCAACTATTACCGAAACTATGATCGCTGAAAGTACCTAGACAAGTTATGAAACCCACTCTTGCTTGCCTTCATAAGCAAATACTGAAATCGAAAATAAAAAATCTAGAGGATACCCATGCACATCCAAGAACCAAGCCTTGCATAATTCACTACAGATCGATGTCCATGCATTCTACAATCCAGATTGGAGAAGGTTCTAAATTCATGGCAAACACCTAGAACTTGCTCACATGGCAATTGTACTCCATTCATTGATCGTCGAGACAAAAATGGACTAATTACTAGAATTTTTATGATGTGGGTAATATGGTCTTTTTATGGTGTGGCGATTTGGGAATTGCTTATGATGCGGGTATTTAGGACTTGTACATAAACCCCTATAATTGCAAATAGGCATCCATTTTAACTCTTTAGCAATATGGTATCTCAGCTTTTGATTTCATAGCACCTCACTGATCTTACCTTTGCAGGCTTATATACTTCAATATTTTAAATGGCTACCCAAAATTCAAGTCCCGCAAACATTTTTTGTTTTCATTCAGATAAGACAATGACCTAAAATAAATGTGGTGAACTTACATACGGAAATGAGGACACATACCATTTCTGGAGCTGAGAGAAAACAGAAGTAACAGTAGGAAACAAACACTCCACAGCATTATAATCTATAAATCTCTCTCAAACCAAGATCAGACTGCATCACACCAGTATAGACCAGGCTTCGTGAGTTCAGCAAAGCTCCTCTCGTATGTAAACCCTGACGAAGCTTTCCCACGGTTTAATCCAGGGATTAGCATCTGTAGACCAACTGAGATCTCCTTCGATCTTTGGACAAATTATCCTCCTCGCTCATTAGTGTCATGCATCCACAAAAAAAGACAATCAATTGGTTAGAGGTATCCATCTTCATGCATCCTAACTACATGTTGAACCCAAATAGGCCCGATTGCTGTCAACCTGGCTCTGATACCATATGTAAAATAACTTTTATACCTTAATGCTTTAAGTCATGTGTTTCCGAATTAGGTGTCTGCAAAAACATGTTTAGTAACCTTTCCACCAATACGTCTTATACTGTATTCATAACATCATCATCATGTAATAGAGAAGAAAAAATAAGTAAATAAATAAATTTGCACAACATCATAATACCAATGAGACAACCATATTCACGTGGTTCACCTCGTCCACGAGGCTACTTCCACCAATCAATTTGCTAGTTCCTTTATTACATTAAACCAATTACGCAGCACTTCCAGTACAATCTTCTTTCCTTTTCTCAATCAATATTCTTTCCCTTCCAAGGAAGAGTAGAGAGGCTCCATGCTCTCTCTCAATATGCAAATCAGTGACAAAAAAAAAACTACATCCAATGCTTACAAAAATAAGGAAATAGTCTTCGATGCACTTCCTTAGTATGCGTTTTTAGCCAACTCAGAAACAATAAAACTTCTTAGCAGGTGAGTATGTGCTTATTTAAATACTAATAGGGGGTAGATCTCAGGCTCGGTAGGCCATCCGTTGCCAGAATGTTGGGCTTACTCACATCCAACAGGTTTGTTTATCTTAGTATGGGCAAGGTTTAATCATTATATTTCTTATAAAGAGGTGACTGTATCTTGCTGAGGCATCGGGCCAAGACTCCAACCGATACTTTAGGTTCAAGGTAGTACAAGGGAAAGCTCGATGACAGTATTTCGTGTGGAATTTATCAGAACAACAAAATAACAAAACCAAATTTCAAGAATTCAGTCGATCTACTACATATGTGGATCAACGAAAATGAAAAAGGGGTCAACAGGATACAGAATACAGCATCCTGAATTGCAGATTACAACACCCTTCAGTAGTAAGTTGGATGGCTGGTGAGCAATGACCGTGAGAAGCTTGTTAAGAAGCTTAACCAATTCATCCATTATGGATATTGTTATTCTTTGTAGTTGTAACTGACATATCTTGTAACTGATGTACATGAGTATCCAGAAGGGGGGTTGCTTTTGCTAATGACCAAAACACTGTATTTAGGATACTGAGTGCATTATGCGCTATGCAATTTTAACTATAATTTAATGAAATATGATATTATTATAACTATTGTATGTTTGTCCATTTATTCTTTAAAAACGATTCTCTGTAGATTTCCACATCTATTTGGTGTGGGCGACGAAGATGACAGGAAAATACATGCAAGGTAGCATCCACGAAAAGAACTTTTGTAGAGAAATTGCACTGGCCCCATTATCTAGTATTGTGGGATTTAGAAGATTTGCAAACTTATGTTGTAGAATATGGGAGAACTGCAATGTATATTTCTTAAAGCAGTAAGCCTATAACATAGCATTGTGGAATTCAATGCTGACAAGAAAATATTGTGGAGATGGCAAAACCCAAAAGTGGTATTGCAAACCACAATAGCCGAAAATGCAGACACAACAAAATCGAGAGGCAAACCTGATTTCAGAAGCACACCCGAAAATGCAAAACACAACAACCGGAAATGCAGAATCAACAAAACTGACAGGGGAACCTGATTTTTAGAAGCACAACCCTTCCTCTCCATAAAAGAAGGGGTTCCTTCTTTTCGTGAGCCTTCCTTTTCATCTCCCTTCGCAGGATTCCCCCAAATCATGAGGTACCTTTTCCTCCCCAATAAACCGCGCAAAGAACTCTCCCTACAACTCAACACTTGATGCTCAATATCAGGCAAACCTAGACTCAGTTCGTGACTTCTTCAATAGCCAGAAGCAAACGATCTTCATTCCTTGAGGTGAGCGAGGATTCCCCCAAATCGAGGCATAAATTCAGCCACTAACTGTGCCACATGGGTTTCTTTAGTTTTGCCGGTAACTAATTAATTACGGGCATGTGTTCAGCTCAACTAGTCGTTGCCTCGCTCCCCAAGATACTTCTTTGAACTATAATTAAAGGTGAATAAACTTAGGTATAGCGTACGCTCAAGAAGATGCCTCACAAATGTCCTTAACATTGGGAAGTATTTATAGAAGGATTTGTTTATTAATTAATTCACCTTAAAGCTTGGGGATTACTATGATTTATAAAGGTTCCTTAAAAGAATATAATCAAACTATATATTTTACTCGCCCTCCCTACCAACGTAGGATTTCCTTCCTCATCAGTTAATATATGTCTATACATGTATTAACTCCATCTATTTTCCAATATATGTCAATCACACTAGGAATCTCTATATACTACTCGAGGTAGATGTCATGTCATTTTAATTATTAAGATGATATCTCCTAAGTTCAAGGGAGCTACTTCCTATAGTCCTCGTTGTAATTAATTCTTCAGATTTCTTTCTCAAAAGATTTTAACCCATTGACGTTTTTGTACTGATAAAAAAATAAGTTGCAACCTACTTTATTGAGGCTTGTTTGTACTAGGATTGAGTGTTTCGCTAGGGCGTCTTGAGTTGGGATAAGTTGTATCCATCGTGGGTTTAGTTAGCCCTTTGTTAAGTTGTGTCATTGCATTACGTCTCCTAAGTATTTTCACTTAGGTGCTTAACTTTTTATAAGCCGCAAGGTGTTGTCTTGGTGGGGCCCTGGCCTTGAGCTCCTCACCCAGCCGAGTACAATAACATGCAAAATTACAAAATATTCCAGGGCATACGAGAGGGATATTACAGTTTATGGTTTTAATTTATCTAATTTGTATAGTTTTGTATATTTGTCGTTCTAAATACTTTAAATCTAATTTGACCCAACATGTTATTTTTTATAGACATGTGACACCTCTAGGATGCGCATGGAAGGACTTACACATCTTCCCTTTACTGGGTTATACAATGTGCCTCTTTGGCACAAAGAAACACTTAATGCATACACCCATATGTCACTCTGTAGGCCCCACCCATATGTCACTATGTAAGCCGCCACAACTTAACTCTAAATTTTAATGTTAACTAATGGTGAAATTTTAGATGAGTGCATTTGTCAAACACTATGCTTTTGTGACTATCCAACTTAGTTTTCTTTACATATTCTTTTTTTAATAATGATGTATGTTAATTTTAAAGCACTATCAAGAACCATTCTATAAAAGAATGAAGGTACCTGGTTAGTTACCAAAAGTTAATAAACATAACTTTACATCTATATTAACAATATTAAATTATAAATAACTAAAAACTAATTAATTATTTTTAAAGTATATCATCTTATTCTAATATATATTACAATCTAATTTTAAAAAAGTGGACAATATATTACAATCTAATTCAAATAATTAAAAACTAATCAATTATTTTTAAAGTATATCATCTCATTCTAATACATATATAATCTCATTCAAAAAGAGAGTGTACATATTACACTCTAATTCAAAAAAGGAGTGTACATATTACACTCTAATTCGAAAAAGGAGTGTATCCACACATTAAAGGAAATTGAAAATTTCGATTAGTTTTCTTTTCCAAATTTATCCTGTAGCCGTGAAGCTACCAAAACAATTCTCGATCAAGTCAAGTAAACTAAGAAATTAATATTTCTAGAGAATTTAATATAATATAAAATTGTCAAACACAGAAAACAAAATAGTCCCATGTTCCATAAATTCTCATTCAATAAAATATAAAATTGTCAAGTAAACTAAGAAATGAATATTTCTAGACAATTGTCAAAGACAGAAAACAAAATAGTCCCATGTTCCTTAAATTCTCATTCAATAAAATATAAAATTGTCAAAACAGTCCCATGTCCCATAAATTCTCATTCAGTTCCTGGTGCTTAAATCGGATTCTTTAATTTCTCCTGTATTTCAAATACATTATTGTTGTCGGTACTGCTTCCACTTCTACATACATTACTCATGCTCTCGTTGTCATTATTTTTGGTGTTTCTTGAACTTCTACTTCTACTGTTACAGTACATTCTTCTCCTTCATTCATCCTCCTCTCCTCTCTTCTTGCTGCTCAACTAATCGAGGCGATGTTGTCGTCCCACTGTTACTCCCACTCTCACTGCCCTCGTTTTCATTTGACTTTTCACATTCTTCTTTTTCTTTCATTCTACTGGATCCCCCCTCCTCTTTCACTTCCTCCGCCGCTTCTTCTGGGTGCTCCTTCTCCTCTTCTTCTGGTTGCGTTGGTCTTCTTAGTAACAGTTTCACTCGCAATGTAAATTCATCTAACAATGACGTCATGCAAAGATAATTCTTAAGTATGTGCAACATTTCTTGTCCCTCCTCAATTTCCACCTGCGCCAAATTCATAATCACACATTATTCACATTCTCATTCTCATTTATATGTGAAACAAAATAGAAAAACAAGAAGAACATGACTTACTTGTTGAACGTCTCTACTGTGTATAATTGATTGGTTTCCACTGTTCTCCAGTGTAATATGGCGGACTTGTGTAAATGGAACATCTTTAATAATGTGCCATTTCACCGGAAATTTACCCCTCCTTTGCCAGAAATCTGTCGTAGCCTCGAAATCTACTGGCCCGACCATTTCAGCGACGCCACAGAAATTTGTGCTTCCATTGATCTGCGTTCCCATTCCCACCAGCATGAGCATATATAACAACAATATATCTAAGAAAATGAAACTGAAAGAAACTGCGAGAAGGTGAAGATGGCTCTAATTAGGATTAAAAAACTAACCGAGAAAAGTAAGAAGACTGGGCAGTTACTTTGAGTCCGGTCCCCATGGGCAGCTTCATGGTAAGCTGCATTTAATTCACGATTCCCCATAGGAGTGGTTGCAGCCCAAACTCGATGTCTAATACTGTTTAGCACGTCCTCCTTGTTGCAAGATTTTATAACGAAAAACTTAGCATTTTCGTATCTGGTGTTAAATCCTGGATGGTTGTACTCATGATCACTTAGGGTTTCTCGGTTGCGATTTTTTGTGGATGTCCTTATTTGGATAGATCCGGCACCATTTGGTGTAGAATCGAATCCCCATCCCCTAGCCGGTTGCAGTTGTGTTCGTAATTGATATTGAGGTGGTGATTGCAACTGATAAAAGTTGTGGTTGTTGGTATGGTTATAATAATAAGGGTAAACCCCATTATATCCATTCATATGGGCATCAGCTGGATAAAACCCATTATATCCATTCATATGGTTATAATAATAAGAACCGTAAGGAGCATGTTGTGGCGGTACTGCAGCATATGGCGCATATTGAGCTGCTTGTTGCGGTACTGCAGCATATGGCGCATATTGAGCTGCTTGTTGTGGCGGTACTGCAGCATTTGGCGCATATTGAGTTGCAAAATATCCAGAATTTGCCATTGTTGCCAAATAACTCGGGTGCGCTTGGCTTCTCTAGAAAGAAACTTATGAAGAGAGGGAACAGACGTAGTAAGATGACAGTAATAACTGCACTGCACTTTGAAAAAACAGACAGTTATATGCTTGTAAGCTACTGCCGCCGTAGACAACCAATTAAAAAAGTTTAAAATTGGATCGCCACTTATCCAACCCAGAAGCCTCCAATGATCGCCACTTATCCAACGTGCTAAATGTTTACTTCCACGCTACTTATTTCTATGTATCATAACAGACGTAAGTGATATTTTTGTGGTTTACATATATGTATGATACATAGGTAGGTGGTATATCATACATAGGTAGGTGGTAGTTTTTTGTTGGTCGGCCTTTCCATCTTCAGTTTAGTATGAATTATGGGACAAAGGCTATTTTCCATCTCATATTAAATTAGTATGGAGGGTGTTAAAGCTGACGGTGGGACCGAAAGGTTGATGGACTTACCTAGCTTAAAATGTCTAAGAAAAATTATTGGGATATTGCAGAAAGGTAAATTTATTTCATTTTTTATATTCTTTTTAAATTTATAATAAGTAAATAAAATAATATTATATTATTTTTAAAATTAGTATAATCATACAAACGTGGAGCAAAACTTGAACCCACCATCACCTAACAAAGATATAATAAATACCAATTCGGAACCTACAAATAAAAATGATGAAATTAATGTGGAGGATTCATTCAATACCAATTGGGAACCTACAAATAAAAATGATGAAATTAATGTGGAGGGTTCATTCTTTAAGAGGGTTAATACAAGATTATTAAAACCACTAGAGCCCTCATTTATTTTAGTGTTTACATAATTAAAGATCATTATTTCATCAATCGTTTATGTCCAAGGCCAATTATCTAATATTTACAATTATACATCTAGTATGTTTGACTATTAAAGGGTGGGTTTAATTAGAGACTAGATGAGAGATCTTAATATTTCAAAACAATATTTTGTTTCCTTGTTTATTGATCCTATAATTGGAACACATCATTCAATGACAAAGAGATGTATTTTCATGGACTAGTGCACATTGCAACCTTTTATAGAGCACTGTATGGATAGGTGTTTGTTAAAAATACCTGTAATAATCGAGAGGTTCCATTGTATTTTATTAGAACATTATGGGTTGAGATTGTTTTAGGTCATCATATCAACTACGTTGACATTCATGAATTCCAAGGGGTGGTTCATTGTTCTGCACAAAATTAAGAAAATCCAAGCATGACCCATTAAGACGGCCCCACCCTCATGGATTATTTTAAGGAACCATACTTATTTAAAAGTGTATAAATGTTGGCAAATATTACCAATTCTTAAAACGCCAACTATAAAATGATTGGCGATATTTTTCAAAAAATATTTTAATTTCCAAGGATTTTGTATCGTTTATATAATAATTTGGCGATTTTTAGGGTAAAACTTTTTTACCTCATCAAAATTGGGCGAAACGGAGCTTCAAAAATTGCAAAATGGCAAATCTTTTTTGGGAGAAAAACATGGAAAAATAACCCATCGGGCTAAAATTCGCCCCTAAAATTATCCGTGCCCACCCTCTTAGGCGGAGGCATAACCATGCTTCCAACTATCCTCCCATTTCAAATAACATTTGTCAATCCCAAACATCCATTTCCTCATACACATGTAGCTTAATTATTGAATTTTCTTTTGAGGAGATATCATTGAGTGGCGGTGGCGGAGAAGTTGGGACTTCCATCCATTCAACAGAGGAAATGAAACATATTTCCCAGCTACCTACTTTTTATCATCCTCGTCGATGATTGAGATGAGGGAAAAATTGTTATGGAATGATTGAGGCTCATGCACATGACCATTTCATGAAGCAGGTTAGAATGAAATCATCTCTTTTTACATTAGTGAATATATATTAGTGTCATCATTTTCTATATCTAATTATTTTCTATGTGTAGTTGCTATAGTTTGATAGAACGCCTCCATTGCCAATAGATGTATCAGTTTGGTGGGCTTTTCTCACACACTAGTAGTATTGAACCTTTACTAA
>LPNX010110434.1:0-14185 GCA_001517045.1 Pseudotsuga menziesii | reverse complement strand
TAGTAAATTATTTATCTCGCTAGGTATTTCAGTATTTCATATAAAATAGAATTATTACTGATATAATATTATGTTTACTGATATCATTCTTCCATTTCCACANTAGTAAATTATTTATCTCGCTAGGTATTTCAGTATTTCATATAAAATAGAATTATTACTGATATAATATTATGTTTACTGATATCATTCTTCCATTTCCACCCCTTCGTACATCTAACACGCCACAACCATCACCGCCTAGTGTGTACATATCGTTCCCATCATATGCATCATGTGCAATGTTAAATTTAGTTTTTATTTGTTATTTTAGATGTTATATTTTATTTTGCATAGTTTTCAAGTCTTTGCATTGATCTAAAATATTCAAATTTTTTATGTATTCCTCCTTACCAATTCTTAAAATGCCAACTATAAAATGTTTGGCGATATTTATCAAAAAATATTTTAATTTCCAAGGATTTTATATCGTTTATATAATATTTTGGAGATTTTTAGGGTGAAAAATGTTTAACCCACTAAAATTGGGAGAAACAGGGCTTCAAAAAATGCAAAATGGCGAATCACATTTTGGAGAAAACCCCCTAAAAATAGCCCATCGGATAAATTTCGCCCCTAAAATTATCCCTGCTGGAGAAACATAAGATGTCCCTAAATCCAAAAACTGAGTTGCATGGATATGTAAACAAATAAAGCAAATAATCAGAAAATTTTGAATATGATAAAGCTAGAATATGGCATATAAATGCAAAAACTAAAACCGTGAAATACAGAGAACTGAAATGCCATTCATGAATTTGAAGAACAAGCCTAAGGATGTAGCTTATGTAAAAAAACTATAATATATAAATAACTATATACGCAATGTCTAATATCAATAAAAAGTACACAAGCACAGCTTAACAAATACCGTACAATACCTCGTGCCATTTATGAACCAGAACAGCTAGCAGAGACCAAGAAGGGCCACGACGGATAGGAAGTTCACCACCTAAGTGAAGTTCGAGTGGTAAACTATGATCTGAACTACTCCCTTGGATTGGTGAAGGAATGGAAATAAACATAATAGAATTCGCAGTTTCTTCAATTGAAATAGGATGTGGTAGAGCTGCAGAACGTGCTTGTTCTCTCTTAGCTTGTGCAACTGCTATAATATGCTTCATAGATATATATCAGGTAGCAATGTCAGAATCATTTGACATAGTTCCGAATTTTACTTCTTTTGCAACATACGTACCTGTAACATAAGCAAAATTGATAAGAAAGGAAAAGGAACATGGACTATCTCTTGCTATTATTGAAACCATTTCCATCAAAAGAACATGGACTATCTCTTACTATTATAGTACCATAAAATGTATTGTTGCATAAATTGCATCTTATTTTAGCAAGGTGATGTCTCTACTATCATGGTCTCACTCACCTATGAACTTTATTGGCAACATTTGTTGCCTTCTTGTTAAAGGTATGCGGAAAAATATTTGTTTGTTTGCATTTGGTTTTAACAGAAATGTCAAGTCTTACCTAATCATTGCCAAGGTAAGTTCTGCTCAGGGCCTTTCTTAGAGGGAAGGCCCTCACCTTTTTGGATCAATTGTGTTCTTGTTTTTTGATTTATAATTTCACATGTTATACTCTATTTGACAATGGAATAATCAAATAAGAAATATTGCAAGTTTACCATGGGCGCTAAACTCTATTGTATATGAAATTAGACCACATGTTTTTAAGGAATACATTTTTTCTTTTTTGGGCCAAAATCTCTTCTGAAACCTTAAAAACTCTACTTGGTGATTTGTCATTTCGAAGTAAAGTTATGAACCTATTGCAAAACCCCAAAAATTCATAGTGGAAACACTCTATTAAGTTTACTACATATATTCCACTTCAGGAAAACATTTTTGTTTATATAAGATAATCGCTTGACACTTCGCAATCAAATGTGGGCATTCCTCGACAGTATGGTTTGCATCACTGCAATAGGTACACTGAGACTGTATATTTGGACAACCCCTTAGATAATATCCCAACACTCCACAATTATAGCACATTACTCTTCTGTGGCCTCGTCCATAGCTTCTCCGCAACTAAATCCTCCATTAGGACCTCCGTGGAATCGTCCTCACACTCCTCCTTGCTGTTGGTATGGTGGTTGGTTATATTATGGCTGGCTGAACTGCTACAACTCATTAGGCTTCTTACTAAGAGAACAAAGTAATATGATCTAGTGCATGATAGTGATGAGTTGTGTGCATTGTGCCATGACCACTTTGCTCCGTTGTGATATGAAGAACTACCTCTCTTGAGAATATGGTGCAGGGATTGCGAGACTTTATGAATGAGAATATTGGAATGTGCAAGGGATCGCCACTCAACAAGCATTGGAACATATCTTTTCCACCCCAATGAGATGAAATCAAAAGATATTCTTTATTCAATCTATTTGGATGTGCGAGAGATGATGATTTCTTAATCATTAATAGGGAGAGTGTATAATGTTTCCTTGATTGATTATTCATCTTGCAAAACTTGGATTTATTTTATGAAGACTGAGTATGAAGTGTTATTTAAATTTAAATAGTACGAAGCCTTGAAACCACTTATACTATGAACGAGAACTCGACACAGTTCTCATTTTTCTCTCTCCTAATTTTAGTAGCTATTATTACCTTTGTTTCAAAAAGGGTTGATACTATTATCACACATTTTCATTTTGAGACCTTTTTTTTGGGAATTTGAATAATCTTTGTCGTAAAATATTTTTAATTTCTATTTTCAAGTGATTTTTTAGAAATTTAACAAATATCATACATTAAGAAACAAGCTATAATGAAAAACATATGCATTTTGCAATTTTTTATTTAAAATAAGACATTTTGATGGACAAAGCAAGACATTTTTATTGACAAAATTGTAAAAAAATCAAGAAAATAAATACATTTAAAGTCATATTTGATGGATTTCAGAGAATTTTTGTATAAAAATGATACGAGTTTATTTTATTTTCCAAAAAGTGGCCAATTCACATAAATTCAAGAAAAACTATACCACATGTATGTAAATAACATATTAAAAACATTATATATAGAAAATTTATTTCTAAAATAAACTCTGAAAGTCAAAACATTACAAATATATCTTATCAAAAAGTTGTCAAAGTTCACATTTTCTTCAAGACATGAAACTAACCAACAATATCATGCAGGCCAAATTCTTCATCGAAATTGGAATTTTCTGAGCTTGGATTTCTTCATGGACATCAATTTACTCTTTCATTAGGTCTTATATGTCTTCAAGATTCCCAAAGTGCTCCTCTACAAGCATCCATGCTAATAGGGGTTGAAGCTCTTTTAACATCTTCGACACAAGTGTTTCATTAAAATTAAAAAAATTACATTAAAAAAATTGCATCAATATTACATTATATTGAATTGGTCAATATAAATGAATGCAAATAACCAATTCAACTTATTCAATTCATTTATTCAAATTTTTTCATGATCTCTATTCATGTCGAATTATTTTTACCCAATCAATGCAAATGACCTATTCAACTTATTCAATGCGTTTATTTATGTGAATAGACAAAATGGCTTGTTGCTAATGATGCCATGTTCATTATTGTCACAAAATATAGTAAATAGAGAAAAGCCATGGCTTTTATTAATTTCATTTATTCAACTCATTTCATGATCTCTATTCATGTCGAATTATATTTCCCCAATGAATGCAAAACACCAATTCAATTTATTCAATGCATGTATTTTTGTGAATAGACATAATTGCTTCTTACCAATGATGCCATGTTCATTAGTGTCACAAAATATAGTAAATAGAGGAAATCCATGGTTTTTATTACAACTACATATTTTAAATTTTGGTTTTATGTTTTGTGGTTGGGAAAATGTAAATTAGAAAGGATAATTACTACAAGTTTTGCTCCTATATATAATTTTTTTTTATTTAATTGTAATGAATATTTAATTAAAAAAAATTCATGTACAAAATAAATATTGATATAGATAGTTGACATAGCAAGGCCATTGTTGGTGAATGGTAAGAACTATAACAATATATACCAATTTTTTTTTTATTGAACGTAATAATATATACCATGGGGACAATCTAGTAATAATTGTAACAAATAAAGAATAAGTAGGTGTGGTATGGCCTCCATGAGAACATTCTGACATATAATTTGTGTTTAACCGATGAAGCGAATCCATTCCTCTTTGTTGGGAACGCCTCCATTCACAATGGTCACCACGTAGTACCCCGATGGAGCCACAACTGAGTTCAGTGGAGCCGTCAAACCAACTAAATACCTGAAATGCAAATATTTATAGTAGGGAATAGTGGAATCGAACCACCAATCTTTTGCATTATTGCAGATGCTCTACCATTGAGCTATGACCCTACAACTTTTTGAAATACCAAAACTTGACCTCATGTTTGAAAGTATAGTAAAAAATGAATTGTGTTAAATTTGATCAAATTTTGAAGTCTCTTATGTTAACATCAAAATTAAATATTTAATATAACAATTAAAGTATAATATATTTAAAAAATCAAGAAAATTATTAGACTAAATACAAACTTTGACATTTTTTCCTAATCCATTAGGATATGTTAAAATAACTAAGAGTTGTAATCTTTCATAACTATTTGGATTTTTTTGTTGCCTTTCTTACAATAAATTATCTTTTCCAAAATTTTATGATCTTCCTCTCTAAGTGCCCCATTGTAGGATTTAACTTTAAGTTTATAAATGGAATAGTAGTTCTCAATGAATTATCTTTTCCAAAACTTTATGGTCTTCCTCTCCACATGCCCCAATGTAGGATTTAACATTAAGTTAATAAACGGAATATTAATGCACAACATTTTAATTAAGATTCGGGTGTGTGCAAGAAGTTGAGGGTCTCTTTTGGCGTGTTAGATGCAATACAAAACTGAAAAAATAGACATCCATCAACTTGCATGGATATTTTGAGACACTTACACAATGAATGTTGCGATCAGTAAAAACAAGAAATGTAGGAAATTGAATGACCTTTCCAAATATATATATTTTTTTCCATTGAAAATGTTGTTAACTATCTAAAGTTAGATAAATTTTAAAGGGCACTTTTTATTTTTGTGACAAATTATAAGGTATATGTTTTTGTGGGTGCGGTGTCTGAGTGTTTAAATGATGGAATAAACTTACGAAAACCGATATACATATAGAGAACATATAGGACTAGTGCACGACTATTTTTCCAATAATAAAAATAAATTTTTTAATTTTTTTTTTAATTATCTAAGAGATCAAACCTCGAAAACAGTACATCATTTGTGGGTGCAGCATTTGAATGTCTTAATGCAATTATTTGGAAATGGGTTTTTTATAACATGTAGAGATTGGTGTTCTTTAGTGCACCATACAATTTTTTTTAAATGGTTGAGAAACGAAAGAGATATGGACGAAACACTACTAGTGTGTTTTTTGAGTTGAGGAGTGATGAAAAAAGATAAATAAGAAAAAAATAGAAAAATTATGTATTCTTGTTAAAATTTACATATTTAGAATCTGCAAAAAAAACCATATATGTTTCTAAAATCTCATAAAAAATGGAGGTGTGCAGCATAATCAGACGAACCGCTAAACATGAGCATATTGAAAATTTGGATATAATGTTGAATTAGCCATGGTTGATCATACTCCAAGGAACAGGCATGTTGAATCCAAAGTGAAGTACAAAGCAGACACATAGGCATAGGAATTCCACGAAAGCATGGGTGGAGGCTCAGCCTTATCATTTGGAGGGAATAAATTTTTGAATTTAAACAATACGCGAGAGCTATTTAACTGAACAAAATGCGTGCGCGTTATATAGAAACAAAACGCATGCCCGTTATGTGCTGACAAATCACGTGCGCGTTTTGTAAAACCAAAAATAGTGTTCATCATCATCTTCATCTTCATCATCTTCAACTTCATCATCATCATCATCATTAACATGATCATCATCTTCAACTTCATCATCATCATCATCATTAACATGATCATCATCTTCAACTTCATGATCATCATCATCACCATCAACATCATGATCATCATCATCACCATCAACATCATGAACATCATCATCACCTTCCTCATCATCTTCATCATCATCACCATTGTCATCATCATCATCATCATCATCCACATGATCATCATCTTCATTATCTTCATATTCATCTTCATCATCATCACCTTCCTCATCATCATCATCATCCCCATCGCCATCATCATTATCATCATCCTCATCCTCATCATCATCTTCAGCTTCATCATCACCATCATCATCATCATCATCATCAACATGATCATCATCATCACCATCAACATCATTAACATCATCATCACCATCGTCGTCATCATCATCATGAACATCATTGTCATCACCATCATTCTCATCATCATCATCATCATCCTCCTCCTCCTCCTCATCACTTTCCTCATCATCAACATCATCATCACCATCATCATTATCATCAACATCGCTATGATCATCATTATCATCTTCATCATGTTCATCTTCATCATCCTCATCTTCACCATCATCACCTTCATCATCACCGTCGTCATCATCATCATCACCATTGCCATCATTTCCATCATCATCATCATCATCATCATCATCAACATTATCACCATCGTCGTCATTGTCATCATCATCACCATCATCATCACCTTCATAATCCTTATCATAATCATCACCATCAACATCATGAACATCATCATCATCATCCTCATCATCATCCTCATCATCGTCATCATCACCATCATCTTCATCATCATCATCATCATCACCATCATCACCTTCATCATCACATCTTCATCATCATCATGATCACCATTGCCATCATTGCCATCATCATCATCATCACCATCAACATCATGAACATCATCATCATCATCATCCTCATCATCATCACCTTCATCATCATCATCATCATCATCATCCTCATCATCATCCTCATCATCATCATCTCCAACAACATCATGAACATCATCATCATCATCCTCATCCTCATCCTCATCCTCATCCTCATCCTCATCATCATCATCATCACCATCACCATCACCATCAACATCATCTTCATCTTCTTCGTCATCATCATCTTCATCACCTTCATCATCACCATCGTCATAATCATCATCATCATCACCTTCATCATCATCATCATCACCATCAACATCATCAACATCATCCTCATCATCATCATCATCCTCATCATCATCACCATCAACATCATGAACATCATCATCATCATCCTCATCATCATCACCATCAACATCATGAACATCATCATCATCATCATGAACATCATCATCATTCATCATCATCATCCTCATAATCATCATCATCATCTTCATCCTCATCATCATCATCACCATCACCATCATCATCATCATCACCATCATCAACATGATCATCATCATCACCATCAACATCATCAACATCATCCTCATCATCCTCATCATCATCAACATCATGAGCATCATCATCATCATCATCACCACCATCAACATCATCATCCTCCTCCTCATCATCATCACCTTCATCATCCTCATCCTCATCATCATCATTCATCATCACCATCATCCTCATCATCATCACCATCAACATCATCATCATCATCCTCATCATCATCCTCATCATCGTCATCACCATCAACATCATGAACATCATCATCATCATCCTCATCATCATCATCATCATCACCTTCATCATCGTCATCATCATCATCATCATTCATCATCACCATCAACATTGTAAACATCATCATCATCATCATCATCATCATCATCCTCCTCCTCCTCATCATCATCCTCATCATCAACATCATGAACATCATGAACATCATCATCATCCTCATCATCATCATCACCATCAACATCATGAGCATCATCATCATCATCCTCATCATCGTCATCACCTTCATCATCGTCATCATCATCATCATCATTCATCATCACCATCAACATTGTAAACATCATCATCATCATCATCATCATCCTCCTCCTCCTCCTCCTCCTCATCATCATCCTCATCATCAACATCATGAACATCATGAACATCATCATCATCCTCATCGTCATCATCACCATCAACATCATGAACATCATCACCATCATCCTCATCATCATCATCACCTTCATCATCATCCTCATCCTCATCATCATCATCATCCTCATCATCATCCTCATCCTCATCCTCATCAACATGATCATCATCATCATCACCATCAACATCATGAACATCATCCTCCTCCTCCTCCTCATCATCATCACCTTCATCATCATCATCATCCTCATCATCATCCTCATCCTCATCCTCATCAACATGATCATCATCATCATCACCATCAACATCATGAACATCATCCTCCTCCTCCTCCTCATCATCATCACCTTCATCATCATCATCATCCTCATCATCATCATCACCGTCAACATCATGAACATCATCCTCATCATCGTCATCACCATCAACATCATGAACATCATCATCATCATCCTCATCATCATCATCATCACCTTCATCATCGTCATCATCATCATCATCATTCATCATCACCATCAACATTGTAAACATCATCATCATCATCATCATCATCATCATCCTCCTCCTCCTCATCATCATCCTCATCATCAACATCATGAACATCATGAACATCATCATCATCCTCATCATCATCATCACCGTCAACATCATGAACATCATCCTCATCATCGTCATCATCATCAACATCATGAACATCATGAACATCATCATCATCCTCATCATCATCATCACCATCAACATCATGAGCATCATCATCATCATCCTCATCATTGTCATCACCTTCATCATCGTCATCATCATCATCATCATTCATCATCACCATCAACATTGTAAACATCATCATCATCATCATCCTCCTCCTCCTCCTCCTCCTCCTCATCATCATCCTCATCATCAACATCATGAACATCATGAACATCATCATCATCCTCATCGTCATCATCACCATCAACATCATGAACATCATCACCATCATCCTCATCATCATCATCACCTTCATCATCATCCTCATCCTCATCATCATCATCATCCTCATCGTCATCCTCATCCTCATCGTCATCAACATGATCATCATCATCATCACCATCAACATCATGAACATCATCCTCCTCCTCCTCCTCATCATCATCACCTTCATCATCATCATCATCCTCATCATCATCATCACCGTCAACATCATGAACATCATCATCATCATCCTCATCGTCATCCTTATCCTCATCATCATCATCACCTTCATCATCATCATCATCATCATCATCATCATCATCATCTTCACCATCATCATCACCATCATCTTCAACTTCATCATCATCATCATCATCAACATCATCATCATCATCATCGTCAACATCATGAACATCATCATCACCATCACCATGTTCATCATCATCAACATCATGAACATCATCATCATCGTCGTCCTTATCATAATCATCACCATCATCATCATCCTTATCATAATCATCACCATCACCATCATCATCATCATCTTCATCATCATCATCACCATCACCATCATCTTCATCATCATCACCATCAACATCATGAACATCATCATCATTCATCATCGTCGTCATCATCATCACCTTCATCATCGTCATCATCATCATCATCATCATTCATCATCATTCATCATCACCATCAACATCGTGAACATCATCATCCTCATCCTCATCATCACCACCATCAACATCATCATCCTCATCATCAACATCATCATAAACATCATGAACAACATGAACATCATCATCATCCCCATCATCCTCATCACCGTCATCACCATGAACATCATCATCATCATCCTCATCATCATCATCACCATCATCATCGTCATTGTCATCATCATCATCATCATCACTGTCAACATCATGAACATCATGAACATCATCATCATCATCCTCATCATCATCCTCATCATCATCACCATCAACATCATTGACATCATCATCATCATCCTCATCATCATCACCATCAACATCATGAACATCATCATCATCATCATCATCATCATCATCATCACCATCAACATCATCAACATCATCATAATTCGTTAGCATCATCCTCATAATCATCATCACCATCAACATAATGAACATCATCATCATCATCCTCATCCTCATCATCATCATCCTCATCCTCATCATCTCCAACAACATCATCCTCATAATCATCATCATCATCCTCATCTTCATCATCACCTTCATCATCATCATCATCATCATCACCATCATCAACATGATGATCATCATAACCATCAACATCATCAACATCATCATCATCATCAACATCATCATCAACATCATGAACATCATCCTCATCATCATCATCACCATCAACATCATGAACATCATCATCATCATCATCATCTTCATCATCCTCATCATCATCATCATCAACATCATCAACATCATGAACATCATCATCATCCTCATTATCATCACCACCATCAACATCATGAACATCATCATCATCATCCTCATCATCATCATCACCTTCATCATCATCAACACCCTCCTCATCATCATCATCATCACCGTCAACATCATGAACATCATCATCATCATCCTCATTGTCATCCTCATCCTCATCCTCATCATCATCGTCACCTTCATCATCGTCATCATCATCAACATGATCATCATCATCACCATCATCATCATCATCACCATGAACATCATCATCCTCATCCTCATCATTATCATCACCTTCATCATCATCATCATCCGTGTCATCATCATCATCATCAACATCATCATCATCATCATGAACATCCTCATCATCATCATCCTCATCATCATCATGAACATCATGATCATCATCCTCATCATCATCATTCATCATCACCATCAACATCAAAAGCATTTAGAATAATAAAAAAATTTACACTTTATTGTAAATATATATTTGAAAAATTTTCCTTTGAAATGTAACTTATAGGTCCATTTCCTTTTTATTATTATTTAATCATTATCAATTATCCATCCATAAAAAAATTTAAACTAAAACAACTTTATTTGGATTAGCTTATTGTTGAGTGGGGTTTTATGATGTAATGGTTGATCCATTTATTATAACATGTTAAGTATAATTTAATTAGAAAATATATAAATAAATAAATATTTATAAATAAATTGAGATTTAAGTTTAAATTTTTATGTAATATAAAAAAAAATTTAGTAAACAAAATAATAAATTTGATTTTTTAAACTATATAAATATATAATTTAATATATAAAATAAATTGAGTTATCAAATAACAAGTTTGATTTATTAGACTATACAAATATATAATTACTAGAAATTGTAGATTAAAAATTGCAAAAAATTGAAATGTAACTTTAAGTCCATTTCTTTTTTATCATAATCAATTATCAATTCATAAAAGATTTTAAACTAAAATCACTTTATGAATGAATTGATTGGGATTTGAGCTTATGGGTTTTTATCATCCAATGGTTGATCTATTTATCATTACAAGTTAATATAATAGATTTGTCACTTAATTATTACATAAATTTTATAGAAACTTAGTTAGAAAATATATAAACAAATAAATATTTATGAATAGATTGGGATTTGAAATTAAATTTTTATGTATTATAAAAATGAAATAAGCTAATCAAATGAGTTTGATTGATTAGATTATACAAGTTGATTACGTCTAGCCGTGCACCCACTCCATTAATTGTGGTTGAAGAGATCGCGTGTGCGTTTTGGTTATACAAATCGCGTACACGTTTTTACTGGTCAAATCGCGTGCGCGTTTTGGGACTGTTAAAACAGTGAATTGTCATTGTCCGAGAGCAACTTCACTACGTGTTTTCTGAAAATTTCTATTTGCGCGCAATATTTTTCAAGAGCACGAGCTTACCTTTGAAAATACTCACAATCCACACCATCTCCATCATTCTTTTTGTTATGTAGGTGCAACATTGAGGACATCTTCCATGGTTGAGGAGCACATAGGATAAGATATCAAGCTTCAATGTCATTTCATGGTGATGGTGGATATAAATTTCTTTTCCTTATTATTCAAGAGAACCAAAGGTAAATTTTCCCATTCATTAGTGTTTTGATGGGAAATATGAACAATTGAGAAGGAAGATTGAAGCACCTTGAAGGATTAATAGTTATATTAAAGCAAGTTAAAGGTTTGGAAGCTTGTAATTGAGGAGCAACAAAAACAAACTATATTGACATTGATCATTGTGGTGATGGGGAATGTACGTAACCGAGGAAGAAAATCAACAAGGAAGAAGAGACCTCAAGAAGTCATCGAAGAAGAGAAAGAAAATAAAAGAATAGACATGATCAATCAGAGACTTTCTTTGGAAACTAATCCAAATCCAATTATAGAGGATACAACAGTTCATCCTATTAATCCAACACAAGAAGAAATTCTGCATTCACTAGAGCGACCATCTCAAGATGAAGCTCATGAAGAGGCAGTGTACATGGAGCCTACTGTTGAAGAAGAAAATATTAATTGGACCATCGATGAGGATGTTGGATTTCCACCATCCAACTACCAGGAAGAGAGTGAAGGGAAACAAGTTGCTACTGAAACGCTAGAGCGTATTGTTGATGCACTAGATGATAGAAATCCAACCCCCTTACCTCCATTAGAAAGCACACGTCGAAGAACTCCGAAGCGTATACAAGTTGATGAAGGACTCCTCAATTCCATTGAAGGTACACTATCTAAACGTAGTATTGCTTATCAAGCTCAACAAATAATAAATAAATATTTTGATTCTAAATGTGATGGAGATAAATGTAGATTATTTTTATCATTGTTAAAATCTAGGGGCATGAATATTGTTAAGAAATCGTTAGGGATAAATATGATAAAGGCTTCTGGATCAATTTCTCATGTAGTTAAAAGCTTAGTAGATGCCTTTGGTAAAATTGTTAAGAACAGACGGTCAAAGGACCGCAATGCGGCTCGTCGTGTATTGTCACAAGGAATTGTGAATAAGAACACTAGGGTCCTTGGTTTTCTCAAACCTACATCTAAACTAGTTAATTTGAATGTAAAAACCCTCCGTAGGTATTCTATTAGAAGAGAACATCTCAACACAACTGCCCAGACAGATTTTTGGGCCTTTACTGGTTGATTGCCACGTCGTGACATAAAGCTAGTTGATGCAGTAAAGGGACTAGTGCATAGTTTTTGGCATGATCACACAAGGCCTTCTTCAAACCAGAAGGATGTACTAAAACTGAGAAGGGGTTCAAAGGACCTTGAAACACATATTAAGCATCTTCTTGATATAACATAGACATAACTATACGAGAAATTTAGGAATGAACATAGACAATTGAATTTGGGGCAAAGATCTTTTGAGAAATGTAAGCCCTGGTATGTTAGAATAAATACTCTTCGTAACACTTGTTGTTGTAGATACCATGTAGAATATGAATATTACTATGAAACATTTTTGTACATTCGTCGTGTGTTGCATACTAACCATGTGCAGGATTGCTCCTTGACGATACCACCAACCTCATCAAGAGAATTCATTCATAGTATCATGTGCAATAGGCCTAAGGGGCAAACTTACTATGCAAAATCCTGTTTGGATGGAAATTGCTCCAACTGTGCTGGAACGGCATTATTGAGCCAATGTATGCACGAGACTGGAGACAATGAATTTGGGAATATGGTTACATACATGAAAAGTTTCAAATATATCATCTATGAAATAGTCCCAGGGAAAGAAAGCAAAAAAATACAATTGGTGACATCTCAGGTACATGCATTTATCTATAAAATTATGTTCAGAATAGTTGCATTTCATTCCTTACTTACAAAAAAACATGATATTGAGATCATTTTGTGTCAACAGGTACAAGTTAGTGTCTTCGTCAAGGAATTTATTGAAAAGACACGTCAATATGTTCAGCATGTCCAAGTGGCACGATGGCAGGATGAAAAGTTTAGAATATGCAGAGATGCATTTCCTCGTGGTACTATACTTCCAGTTGTTGATTTTGCCGAGAACTACACTCTGCAACCTCAAAATGAGATCCAAAGTCAGTATTATCACTTTGAGTAGGTTTCCTTGATGGTGCATATCACA
>LPNX010110429.1:49001-74156 GCA_001517045.1 Pseudotsuga menziesii | reverse complement strand
GTGGTGCGCCATCCGCAACTGCGGAAACCAAAGTAACTAAAGCTTCCGACTCGAAAACCAACCGACAGCCGATTGCGACAGAGTTCATCGAAGTAAAATCGGAGTCCATTGCTTATCCTCTTCCGCAACAGCAGACGTGTCGATGACTAAAGCTTCCGACTCAAAACCATTTTGCAGTTTGGTACATAGTGTTGATGCCGTGTTTCAAGGAATGAACAGACGCATTGATAACGCTCTTTTGGTTCTTTGGTTTCGTCTTGGCAGATGAGTAACGCTTTGGCAGGTATCATAGTTGGCACAGTTTTGTTGCCACGTTTGGATAAGTATGAACGGCCTGTTGGTAACGTTGGGGGAATATGGAACGGTTGGTTATGATGAACAAGTTGGCATTTGGCAGGAGGATGCAGGAACAGACTCTTTGGTAACGTTTTGGCGAGTCGAACCGGTGACGATTCCTCCCACTGAATGCTTCAATAGCTCGATTCTAGCCACGATATAGGGGCAGCTTTATATTCCAGTTGTTTCAGCCAGTGCAAGGGGGAGAAAAAAAAGTTAGCTGTAAAATTATTGCAGATGCTGTTAGTGTAAAGTCAACCATTCTCTGTTACATGTGGGCTTCTTTGCCTTTTGAAGACCCGATTGTAATTTCCAGAGAGGAGTCTTGAAGACTTTCTGTTCAGCCTTCTATTTTACAGTTTGCTGTAGTTAATTTTGACAGAGACAAAAGGATAGCAGGAGAGTTTTTGCTGCAATTTATCCAGAGTGTTGTTTTGTATTTAGAAGTCGACCCATTCTCTGTTATAGTTTGGCTTCTTTATATTTTGAAGTCCAAGTTGTAAGTTCCAGAGAGGAGTCTTGAAGACTTCCTGTCCAGCATTATGTTTCTGCAAATGCTGAGGTTGATGCCAGAACCATTTGTACCATTTTAAAGCCATTAATTGGATCGGTACCCATTGGAGAGGGACCCTGAGACGTAGCCTAGTGGAGGGGGTGAACTCCGTTATCAACTTCTGTTTGTGACTCTGTTTCTGTGTTTTTCTTCCTTGTATCTGTCTATCAGTGTTGTGGTTTTCCATTCCTGTTTCGAGCATTTAATTTCTGTTAATGTTGTTCCTTTAATTAACCTGTTGCACGCATTCTTTTACAACAAACTTTTAATGCACTAAAGTTGAGGTCCGACGAATCAGTAAAGCATACCCAAAGAATGGTCTCCTTATCAACTTGACTTTTTATGAACGTGAGAAAAAAAGTAATTGCATAATGCAAGTATTTGAAGCAAGGTGGCTGATATTTATATTGATCCATTGATTTCAAGGTTCCTAAAGCAAGGCTTATTCATAGGTAATAGTAATAGGGCTTATTCTAATTTTGTAATTCGAAGTCTGGTGCAAAGGACTAATTCCAATCTAAATATCATAAGGCAAGTTTGAATATTCTAAAGCTAGTGACAAAGGCTATTGAATGTATAAAATTAGAAAGAGTTTTAAAGCTAGTGACATAGGCGATTGAATGTATAACATTAGAAAGAGTTTTAGTAAAGCATACCAAAAGACTGGTCTCCTTATCAAGTTGACTTTTTATGGAGGACAAACTTGGGCAATGTTTGCAATGTTTCCAGCCTAATTGATGTTTACATTGGTGGAAACTAGATGTTTTTTTTTTTGTTTTTTTTAAATAGTTAAAAAGAGTCATGCTTTATATAATTTTTTATTTTTATGACGGTTGATAAAAAATACAATAATCATAGATAATTTTTTACCTACTAAATCAGTTTACACTTTCTACCCAATATTTGTTTTACGTACAATAGTTATGCACAATTACAAAGAACATTAATTGTAATTAAGTCATTGCAAAATTTAAATGTAGAAACTGCAATTAATATCAATTTGACTAAAGCCTAAACTTTTAATAACATACTTCATATTTTTTGCAGAATTAGAATGCTTTGCTGGAGATTTTCCTGGAAAATTTAAAACTCAAGATTGGATGAATCTAAGAAGATTATTAACACAATAGTTATGCACAATTACAGAGAACATTAAATGCATTTAAGTCATTGCAAAATTTAAATGTAGAAACTGCAATTAATATCAATTTGACTAAAGACTAAACTTTTAATAACATACTTTCATAATTTTTTTGCAGAATTAGAATGCTTTTCTGGAGATTTTCCTGGAAAATTTAAATCTCTATGAATCTAAAAAGATTATTAACACAATCTGTAATGATTCCTTGCTTTATCAAAATAATCATTGATATAAACATATCCCACAGATACGAAGATAAAAATTGACACAATCTGTAATGATTCCTTGCTTTATCAAAATAATCATTGATATAAACATATCCCACATATACAATGATAAAGATGATTGCAAATATCTATAAATCTGTTCAAACTGTTAGCTTGAATGAAACTGAAGAGATTCTTATCAGAAATATCTATCATGCATGGAACAAATTTCATTTCCATAGCTTTTTTCAGATGGAAAGATCCACGGGAAACCCAGCAATACTTCCCCACATTCGTGGATGGTAGAGGTGGTAAACCGCTGGCCATCCTAGCAGAAGGCCTAACCCCAGAGGATTCAAGGCTCGAACCCGTGACCTCCCCCTGAACCGAGAGAGTGTGCGCACGTCTTACCATTTGAGCTAACCCTTGGGGCTTCATTTCCATAGCTTAGTAAGCTATGTTTGACTTCTGACTTCAAAAAGAGAATGGTTTTAAAGCTGTGTTGAGATCATCACTGATTCACTATCAACCTTAATGATCCACCTAAGTTGTTACAATGTTGATGAAAGATGTACAACTCTCAAAATCACGTATTTGCAGCTACAACTCAATATTTCATTCAATCCACCATCCAGTGGGACGCCACCCTCCCGTGGGACGTAGCATTAGCCCATGATATATTTTGTATATGTGTATATTATGGACACATCATGCTTTTCTATTTCTTGCAGGTCTACGGTTCGAACTCACTCCTTCAATGGTTCTGGAACCTTCATCTATATAACCATTGGCTTTAGATGCGTGCTCTTCATTCAAGACAACCACTAGCTCCGTTGTGAGAAATGATTAATGGGTTTCCAGGAACCACGAGTTTCATCACATTGAATTTTAACTGCCAATGTAGAGTACTCCCAATTATCGATAGAAACTTTATGATAGAGGTTAAAAAATCAGAGGTATGCAATGAATAAGTAGCAGGGAAGTAACCTGTATTGGAGAATGAATTAACGTTGTTCAAAGCATAGCAAGCTGTATTGTCATTAATACCAGAAACCCAATTAGTTTATGGTAATAATATTTTCAATGCAACAAAGAATTGATGCACACAGACACGCGGGCTATTGTATCCAAAGTCCACACATTTTTTAATGAGATTGATTAGTTGGTTTAGCATCATTCACTATTGTAAATTTCTCATAAGTTTGATTAGGTTCCTTAGCATTCTTTACACTAATGTTTTTTACTATTTAGCAAGAAAATTGTACCTATTGCCTCTGATGTTGTTATAGGGAAATCTGTTAGGATGCCATCAACTGCAAAATCCCCATTGTCCACAAATTGTAGATATTCCTTTACTGGGTCATAGCTGTGATTATAGCTCATGCCAAATTCATCATTGGCAAAATTAGCGACAAATATCTCCAGCCCAGCAGAGTGTGCATCTTGTATGAGATTGTAAATATGTTCGATTTCAAACAAAAATTAAGAAAATAAGGGCAAGCGAAAATAAGTTATGGTATTTTTCCATGCACCAAAATGAGGAACAAAACCAACAAGATACAAATATGGATGGACAATAATCAGTCAAAAGATTGTTTGGGACCTGGGTTAACTAAATGCCTGAAGAAAAATACACAATTGTGCTGCATGAAGATAATGGACAATAATCAGTCAAAAGAATAAGTATGTGGTGGGATGTTTTTTTACAAGAACCATTTTATATGTGGTGGGATGTTTTTTTACAAGAACTGTTTTTTCTTTTATGGATACATTTAATCGTTAACAAAATAATTTGAATTTCTTTTTCAAGGATGCATTCAATCTTCAACAAAATAATTTGAATTTTCTTTTTCCATATGAAATAACAAAAAAAAAGAAAGTTGATTGAGTATTACATACCTAATGAAAAAGCACACATATAGTTTTTGTGTGCCTTTCTTGAATTCCAAATGCATAATTCACTACATAGTTGGATCCATGCTTTTGTTGTCTTTACCTATTGAAACTTCACATATAACCAGTTATTTTGTGATGTAATGCATTACAGGGGAATTAAAAACTATAGATCTTGTATGGGTTGGTGATTAGGGTTTCTTTTCACTATTAACAAAGGTTGGTGACAAAAAAAAATGAGTGGGTGGCTTTGAGGGATATTTATAATACAATGCACTCAAAATTGTATATTTGTAGTTGTTTTGAGAAGGTGTGGAAAACAAATGTTTATGATGGTGGGATTACACCTCGAAGGGTCCCAGTCTTCTATAATGGTAAAATGTATTGGTTGTGTTTAGATAGATATTATAAAGAGTGCCCTTCATACACGGACATTATATATTGGTTGGATGTTTTAGAAAATCCATGAGGTATGCTATTTGTACCATTTGTTGACATCAGATGTTTTGCATCAAATTCTCAAAACAACATAAAAACTTTCTAGGGAAAATAGGCCCCCAACACTCACATGTGGCTCGTCTCGAGCCACTTCAAGCCCAACCATGGAAATTTTTGGTACATTTTGGGAAAATATCTTTGATGTGAACATGGTTAAAGCAAAGTGGTCCGTCGAAGTAGAATCAACTCTGACAAAACGATTGAGAAAGAATGTAATGGAGCATTTTGATACTCTCAATGCAGAGTTAGTTAGGAAACGGTTACCATTCTTGTCTACTTATAGTTTATGAGGCTAAGTAGTAGGCGCGAGGATGAGGGCTATCAAAAATCCTATATTTATGTAATGGGTTGGAAAATTTGGGGTTACTTAGCTATGAACCTAGTTACTTACAAATAGTTTCTGACTCTTTGTGTCGAAGTTATGTGCTATGAAGGGAATATGTTGTGAAGATGTTGTATAAGAGAGAGTCACAAGGAGATGTAAATATTTGCAGGTTGTGTGCGTAGATCCATTGTAAAGAGAGATAAGAGAAAGTATGCAGGTTGTGCACGCAGACATGAAGTGTTTATTTACTGCGACTTGTTAATAAGAAAAGTGCTTTCATGGTTTTATCTTGTCTTGGGTTTCCATTAAAAATCATGGTGTTTCTTGTGTGATCCAGATGTAGATCAATGGCCACCCACCTCTTCCATTGTCTCAAAACAATTGTCTATTTTGGCAGTTTCCTAGTTATTTTTCTACAGTTTTCCGGGTCCCAAATTGCTGAGGGTTGTTTGTGGCCCTGAACAACATTTTTTGGCGATTCGAGGGGACAAATGGTTGCCAATGACATGCATTTGGCCCCATTCAAAAGATGTAAATCTCAGATGGACCTTTCTAATGGGACATCGAGCGCCCAAATTAGATATATTATGCAAAAGTTATGACCCCGGGAAGTTGTTTGTTCAACTAACCACCTTGGGGCACAAAATTTATGCCGATTCATCTTCTAGGGTTATGTTTCAAACCTTTAGGTTTCTCGTCCTCATTCTTATTATAAATAGGCCCTTTCAGTCTCATTTTGTATTCATCTTGGCACAGATGAGCATAGCATCCACATCTCTTCTTAGAGATAGCTACCACCATTCTAGTTGTTGTATGTACAGTCTGTTCTATTTCCACCATTTAATAGAATATGAGTTTATTTTATCTCTATTTTCATTTCAAAATGTATGTGTTTATGATTCTATATATGTTATTTCATTTCGTTCTCACATAAATTCAGACTAGTGGTATCATATCAATCTACTCTTTGATTATTTCTTAGTGCATGTCCTTGACGAGGTCAAGGTATAGAGAGTTGGGTATCGATCTAGTTTCACTTAGGGAAGATCACTCTCGCCACCCCAAACGACCTCCTATGGCAGAAGACAAGAGAGACGGTAGAGCAGGAGATCCTACCAAGTCGTTACTCGAGGAATCCCTCATGCGACAGAGGAACAAGATGATGGATAGTTTCACCTAGGTCCTTCACGAATGCCGGCAGTGGCAGATACACCTTCAATAAGCAGTCACTTCGGAGATACAAATACATTTAAGGTACAAGTTAACTTTGATATTCCTTTATTTGATGGTCAAATCGATGTTGATGCGTTAGATAAGTGGTTGAATATTCTAGAAGGGTATTTATCTATCCAACATTTTTTCTATAGGGAAAATATCACCTTTGAGCTCCTTAAGGTCATCCCCCATGTCAAAAATTGGTGGGATACTTATTGCAAGCAAAACTATGATGACCTGTACACAAAATAAACCATTCTGCATCAAGAGAGGGACTAGATGGCGTCAGAGTACACCAAAAAATTTCATACCTTGCATACAAAGATGGGTATCAAGGACTCTGATAGGCACCTGATACTGAAATATCGTAGTGGCCTACATCGGTACATCCAAACCGAGATGGACTTCCTAGACATATTTTCACTTGGATATGTCTATCGGTTTGCTGTCAAAATTAAGGAGAATTTTTGACAAAAGAACAAGCGAGACTTTAGACCTGTGAATCCACTGTAGAAGCAAGGAAAGGGAAACCCTATGCCATAGAATACATGACAAGGAAAGGACAACCAGTCCCCTCCACAAGCAAAGAATGGGAATGGAAAGAAAAATAAGGACATCATGAAGTGGTGCGAGTTCCAAAAAATCCCCTGGCACAACATTAACGAATGTCGCTCAAAGAAGTCATTGGTGGCTGAGATCAAATATTCAGAATCAGATCTCGATTCCAATTCAGAACCCAATGTCACAGTCGCAGACCAGGGGAAGTGGATTATCGATCCATAACCTAGTGTTGTTGTTTCTACCACACAGATTCAACTAGAGGAGTCTGAAGAGTTAGAGGAAGAAGAGAACCTCTTCCACTCGTAGATGTGGGTGATGGGGATTCCAATACATTTTGTTGTTGATAATGGAATCCAAAAGAATTCGATCTGAACATAAGTCATCAAGATATTGGAGCTTCTGACATCACCACACCTGCAACCCTACAACATCGGTTGGCTAAGCCAATGGCAAGGTATTTGCATTACTCAACAATGTCGCCAACCATATGGAATCAAGCCTTTCAAAGACAAGGTATTGTGTGATGTGGCCCCACTTTAATTCTGTGATTTTCTTTTAGGTCAACCATATATGTGGAAGCCTCATGTTGTTTACGAGTCATGACCTCGCAGTGTCATTGTCACTCTGGGAGGACAACTCTATCGGATACCAGAGACAGTTGCACCTGCCACAATCACACAAGGTAGGAAGATAAGCTCCCACACCAGGAAATTATCCCTCTTCACAATTGCCTATGAATGAGAATAATAGATCACGGATACCTCCACATCCCCTACACAAGGTCCCTCTGCTCAACAGAAACAAGAACACAAAGTCAGTGTTCCCTCATCCATTCGAGTACCTCAATGGTGCAAGGCCACGCATTCAAGGTGCTTACCCAAAAATAAATCATCCAGACCAGTTCATACAAAGGATAACACAACAACTGTAATGTTGAATAGTTCCAGCACATCCATCTCCCTCTCGAGATGTCAAATAAAGACAACCTCTTCACTTCAACAAATGTCGCATCGAAGATAATCTCAACACACAGTTCAAGATATGATATGAGATTTGACGCAATGGAGACCCTTACTTCCTAAGGGGGGAGGATTGATCCATATGGGGATCTGTGGCCAACCACCTATTCCATGGCTCAAAACAATTGCCCATTTTGGCAGTTTTCTAGTTATTTTTCTACGGTTTTCTGGGTCCCAAACTTGTGGGGCCGTTTTGAGGCCCTAAATGATGTTTTTTGGCGATTCAAGGGGCCAATTGGTTTCCATCAACATCTATTTAACCCATTTGAAAGATGAAAAATCTCGGATAGACCTTTCCAACATACTATCAAGTGCCTAAATCAGAGATCATATGCAAAATTTATGACCCTGGGAAGTTGACTGTTCAACTAACCACCTTGGATCGCAAACTTTATAGAGTTCATTTTCTAGGGTTATGTTTTGAACCCTTAGAGTTATCTCCCTCATTCTTATTATAAATAGGCCCTTTCGATCTCATTTTATATTCATCTTAGCACAAATGAGCATAGCAGCCACATCTCTTCAAAGAGATAGCTACCACCATTCTAGATGTTGTATTTACAGTCTATACTATTTCCGCAATTTAATAGAATATGTGTTTACGATATCTCTGTTTTCATTGCAATATGTCTATGTTTAGGATTCTATATTTGTTCTTTCATTTCGTTCTCATATAAATCTGGATCATTGTGTTTGTTTGATGATTCTATGTGTCATGATCTATAATTTTATTTTTTATTCTGGGTTAAGTGTTAACAAATGTTGATCTAATGCGATTGGTTATGAATATTGTGAAGCTGAATGAATGCATGTCATATTTGTTATTGCTTTATATGGAATATAAAGGTTTTGTCAAATCTTTGTTATGTTGAATGTTAGGAATTATGGATCACTCCCCTTTGCTGATGTAGAAACATGGTTCCTGCAGTTCCCATAGGTACCTCAGGTGAGACTTCATCTAATTCATAGGTGATGCTGAAAGGGATGGTATCTTGGGTTTTGTTGGTGAATTAGTCAAGTGAACCTAGGTCAAGTAGATTTGCATCAACAAATGGTTCCATTGATTTCTGTTGAAGTAAGAGTATGTACATAAAGTAGTTTAGTTCCATCAGACTGTTTTTCTTGTCAAAGTAAGAGTCTATATAGTGTATGAAAAATGTCAAATTCATTGCTATATCCTTGTTTCTCAAAGGGTAATTAATTGCCACATTTATTAATTCAAGTAGTGGTGGCACTAGTGGAGTTTTTTTATAATAAATACATGACAAGACATTCTTGTGTGAATGGATTGCGAACCGTAACCATATTTCTTGCTCGAGATTTGGTCCAAATAACTAAATCTCAGGGTTAAGAGTGAAAATACAACTAGTGGAGAGATTAAAAGTGCATTTGAAGTAGTTTTCAAATTCATTGTCTACCAAGCCATTGAGAATCCTAAGAGAGCTAAGAATAAGTTAGAAGTGTTGTGCGTTCAAGAATTGCAGATTGTTAGTATGGAAGCTGAACTATCCGTATTTAATGTAGGACAAAATTCATTTGAGGAAATTTCCATGGTGGGGGCCATCACGGTTGTCCATGAAGAACCGGAGGGCATATCACCACCAATTCCTCCGAAAAATTCCAAAGAAGAAGAGAACCTCGTTGTGTGTAACAAATACTAAAGGAAGATAAAAGGAAAGGCATGATGTTGAGTCTTTAGTGTCTAGTTCTGTGACTGTTCTTCTAGGGTATATACCATAGAGAAATATGAATGCACCACCATTTAGGTTATCTAAGATTGTCAAATACAATTTGATGACCCCAACGATTCCGAAAGGTGTCCTAGTACAAGGGTATATGATGAGCTAGATCAATAAGCTATCCAATGCAGATCCTGACTTCACCATGTTTCTGAAATTTCAAACAAAGAACTATATGTAGGTGCTATGTGTATCAGAAGGTTCCCCGATCACTCTTGAACCAATGGAATGGGCATTTGGGATGCAACCTTATGGAATTCTGGAATTGATGGGTATACCTCACTTTGGCCGAACTGCCAAGGTTAATGCATGCATGAATAAACTATTATTATGCATACATGGATGATTCCTACTATTAACAGATAAGTCTATAAGTGCAAACACAAACTGACCTCCCTAGTTTAGACCACCTAAACTAGAACAACACAAACAAAAACTCACCTCTTTATCTAGGTTCTTGAAACATAAATACAATTGGAAGGGAGGCTAACCTGTGTGATCTGAAGGTTATCCTTTATTTGGTTTCCCATATTCTACTTCATTGTGATCTTGGTAAATCACATGCACAGGGTAAAAGGAATAAAAGAGACAAGTGCAATTACAAAGAACTTATGCATACAACCAAGGAAGAGTGCAAAAAAAACTGTGAACAAGTTATTCTAGGAAAGAAAAATTATTTACTGTATTAATAAATTATAAAGAGAGAGAGATACAAACAATAGCCTTGGAATTGTAGGTTTCCTCCCAAAGTTACCTTTTCCTCAACTTGATTTCCTTGCTCCAAAAGAATGACTATCAAGAAATAGCCATAACATTATGGAACTATCAAAATTTCTCTATCATTTGGCCACCAAATCAAATTCCACCCTTTGCCTTCCCCATGGGATTGGGCTTGTATTTATAAGATCAAATGGACAACAGGGAAAGAAGAGGATAAGAGGAGAATGATATTATAGGATCCTAAATACTTTGGATTTCATTTGGGATCCACCCAGATAAAAAGGAATAACCATCCACGAGGAATTCGTTATAGAAGCTTCTCGAACTTTCTCCTTTTTCCCTTCGTATAAACAGTTTCGCACCTTGCACAAAGGAAACATGAGACACTATATATGTTGTTAGAAAGTAAGATGTGAAAATAGTGATTGTCATAGTTTGCCACGGAGAAATATGAAAAAACCTCTCAAACTAGGGCTTGTAAAGGAGATCCCGTTATGACTCTCATCTTACTAGCAAGTTTTTTGCATGTTCTTTAGGGATTATGGAAAGGGTGAAGGTACGTTGCCCATTATCATGATGATAAAATAAATTATGTGTAACAGATTCCCCCTAAAGTATGAAGCTAGAAAGGAATGATAGTTGAAATACTTTGTTAGTGGAGTGTTAAGGAAAATAACCCATTGGTTGGAAACCTAAAAACAATAAACAAAGAATCACAGTATAATAATCTATCATATTTGAGATATGTAACCCACTGAATCATGACATGGCTATTCATCAACACATTGTAGATCCATGTTAAGCAATATAGTTCATGGCTACCAAAATACACCATAGATCCATGCCAACAGACTCGAATATGGACATAGCTACCAAAGATACAATGTAGATCTATGTCATAATGACTTAAATTTAAGCATAGCTGTTAGATATACATTGTCAATCTATGCAATGATACATACAAAAATACTCCATCACATTTTGGGGAAGGCAGATGATATAAGTGAATGTGTAGCGTCTTCATCCTAATCATGAAAGAGACGATTCTATCCATGTGAATAAATGTTTTGGCATTGAACATGGTACAATCCACTTGATTACCAGTCTTTGAGGTATACCATTAACACGTGCGAGGGAAACCACCATTGATGTCAATGATTCCCAAGGTACCCTAGTACATTCCCTTGAATGTGAATTGATGAACTGAAGTCGAACGCTCGGTTGAATCTTCCAATTAGAGGAAAATTATGTAATCCTATTGTTGAAAGCAAGGAAACTTGCCATTGAGGCATGAAGGCCCAAGGTACTAACTGGTTTCTAAGTCTAATTCTTAGATAATGTGTTGAAGTCAACAATGATAGACATCAAATTTGCACTTATGTAAATATAAGTGCACACCAAAACAAACATTAGTTAAGAATAACTTCGATTTGAAGAGGCTTATTAGAATAGGTTAACTATATATTAGGTTTTGATTTTAAGTTGGGACATCCATGTGGAACTCTATCGTGGAGTATTCTCCAGTTCCTGGTTCCAATAATAACTCTTGTGAACTCTAAGCACAAAAAAAGAATAGACTTGTCGAAGGAGGGCCATGATGTTTCCCTGATCATTGACACAAAATAGAAATAAAGGATTTTGAAGTGATTTTGAGTGAGGAGTGACTTTGGCACTAACTCAAGGATGGATGACACAATAGAAGGCTTGACGACGTGAGAATTGTCCAACACAATAGAATTATTTTTCAGTTTGAATTTCTCTTATGACACAACAAGGATCAACACGATAGAAGGCTTCTCTTGAACATATGGACATGACAGTTGTCTTGCTAGCATTGGCTCAAAAGAAAGACCAATTACCAAAGTGTAATATTATGGAGGAGTATGATCAATGAGAGACAAGCAAATTCCCAAACTTGACACAAAAGGTGAAAGGATGTCATGTTTAAGAGTGACTTGCTATGATTAATGCAGGTTCAAATACACTTCCCTTCCCACATTTTCCCCATCATGATTGATGAGTACCTCTTTTTTTTTAACGAGCTTGAGGAGGATAGAAGATGATCGCTATAACACATCCTTTAGATGATTCCAATATCACATGTTTTATGAACCTTAGAAAAGAGGGATTCAGTTGCATAAGTGTCCTTCGATGTATGATTTCACGAGTCCAAAGAAGGAAAACTCGTTGTGTTATCACTCCAGGAAACTCCTCTAGGTTGCAGCTTGAGGATGCCTGGTAACTTAAATGTTTTTATGGTTTTCTAAGTGGATCAAGTTAGGTGACCTATAGGACCTCGCACTCTCAAGAAATGCATGAAACTCAATCAGGGATAAGGCTTCTAACTACCACTGTTCATAGGTTTGATAATATGGCGTAGAGATGGAGAACTTATCATGCTGGAAGATTCATACATAAAACATATATATATAAATGGATAATCATAATAAGGAAAGTACTTATAATTCAAATAATCAATATGCCAATAGGATGACAGCTATCAGATATCAATTAACCTGAATAAACTTGAATAACACATTCAAGCATAAGCACATAATAGACAAGAAATGGAAGTTGAACATATGATAGCAAAAGAGCTTATATTAAGTCATGAGCAATATGAGAAGCTTGACAATAGTAATGGTCTACAAGTCCCCGAAGTCAAACCCTTTCAATAAAATAAGTCTTAGGATTTATAGCCTTTACAAAAATATTCAGATCCTAAAAAATTGGATTTGATTTACTAAAAATAGACAAAATAATTGTTTTTGCATAATTAGGTCAAAAAACGCTAATTTAACTACTAGTCTATCTAAATGCAGAACTCGTTCACTATTTGAACCTTCTGATAACTAAAGGGAGTACTGGGAATAACTACCACTGGTCCTCTACTAGATAAGTCACTGTTTTACTTAGACAGTTTAGTGTTGGTGACCCTTTCTTCCTTTATGTCACTGCAAAACTGAAGCATAACTCCCCTGATGTTGTTCTTCAGCGCCCTTCATCTTTATACTTCGTCTTTGAGTTATTCATGTTTTCCCAAAACTGGTCCTTCATGCCAAAATTCAATCTTGTTCCTCTTTCTGCTTTCGTTGGTTAAGAGGCCAAAATATCGGAACTGTTAGCTGCCAAAAGCGCTGCTTTTGGTGGCTAATGAACTGCCTCAGGGTCCACCTAAGCCACCGAAATCCTTGTTCTTCAAAAATTATTTAGCCATCTCCAAAATTATTCTTTCAAGTTTGTTTGATTATCTTTTTATTCAGCAGGATCTATATTAGGAAGGTTAGCAACAGCCTGGTTTGATTCTGGAGGCTGAATAATTACTGTAGCTTTAGCTAGGGTTTCCAATGTGAGGTGAGTGCTAGGGTTTGGCTTGGCATCCTTAATCTGCAGCCTCTGAAGCCTAATCATTCTATACAAACTTGTGTTGTTCTTCAAGTATCTTTTGTTTAGTCTTTTTAGAAAGATATACCTTTCTCTCATCTCTAGATAAGAGTTGTGCAACAACTTATTCCTCCTCGTCAATGTAGCATTGTTTTTCTTTACCTCTCTTTCTAAAATTTCCATTTCATACACTTGCCTCAGCAACTGATTTATCATTTATGTCTTGGGCTTGCTAGAGGAAGCCTTCTCTGCTGGTTCATCTTTCTCTTTTGGTGTAGCTGATGGGAGTTCTTCAATCTCTGCTACAACTTGCACTGTTAGGTCATCACCTTCCTCTATTTTATCTTCGGAATCTGAGTAGGGCAGGTTCAAAATGTTCCCACTATGTGTTGTGACTTCCTGGCCCTTTTCACTGAAATCCAGGTTTCTTTTGACCTGCTTGGCTTTAGAAGAGGAAGGAGGCTGTTTTTCTATTGTCGGGGATATAGCCCTTCTCTTCATTTTCCCACTCCTTGGTGTGCTATACTTTTTCAAAGGAAACTTCCCCTTTTCTTTTAGCTATAGGCCTATTTCAAAGCCATTCCAAAACAAGAAATAATCCCATGCCATATTTCTCCTCTTCAGCATTTCTTGGATCAAGAGTTGGATAAGACCATGATGAGACAATCTTCCAACAATATTGGTTGGCTGAGCCTTCACTTGGTGTGCCATTTTTGCCAGGCTTCTGTGTAAGTAGAAAGGTCAATTCAGTGGGAGTTTTCCTGTGAAGTGGTTCATCAATTTGAAATGGTAAATCATGGCACTATAGTATCTCCCTTCACAAGTTATGTAGACCACAATGGCCTTTAGTAATTGCTGCGACCTCTCTTCTATCCAGGAGGATGGGACACTTTTCTTCCACGCCACCCATTTATGTTCAAGCTTCAAATAAGATCTGAACTCTACATCCTTTGTAATGGTGGTTTTAAACCACTTCTCTCTAGTGCTAGGGAGTTCAGTCACTTCAGTAATTAGGGTTTTATCTATCAAAAATTCATCCTTACCTACAATTGCCTTGGAGCCATCAAAAGAGAGAGCAAATGCCTCAGCCACTTACTGGTGTGAACCTTTAATTTTCTCACAAAACTTATAGCAGCCATCATCTTTGAAGAACTGGTAGACTTATCAATGTGCCTCCAGGTAGCTGATGTCTCCCAACTCTTGCCTGAGAGCAGGCCCTCCCTTCTTCATTTGCTGAATGTACTCCTGGGTGCCTGCAAAAAATCAATTCAAGTTCTGTGGAAGAGTGTTTTAGCAGGCTGACTCTTAGAGATGGTTTTTGGTGGTGAGGATACCTATAATCGAAGGTGAAGTGTACTAGAGGATTGGGCAATGATTATGAGGGTTTTAACTGCATGAGAGATACTTAGGTGAGAGGACGATGGCTTTGGTTGATATTTTCGAGACCCCTGCCCAACAATCCTGTTTAAAGCAACCTAGATACTCCGTGGAGATCTTCTGCAGTTCCTTGGAAAGATGGAGGGAAGAGTAGGGTTTCAAATCACATCAGTCCTCATCAGCTTAACAAGGACCTCCTCAATCATTTACTTACGCCTTGATGTAGTTTCCTGTCTTTTCAGTGGTTTATTGTGCCCTCTGATGATCGTTGATGTGCCGACGAGCCTTGATTTGATAGGTTTTTAACCGTTTCTTATTTTGGCCTTTTCGGTGGTAAGGCCCCCCCAGGAAATTGTCTGCTAGCCACTGAAAACTAGGATTTCTGTGGCTAATGAACAGTTGAACTATTCGCCCAAGCCACCAAAACCGATTTCCAAATGGCTCTGTAAAACTTGGCTTTTGGTGGATTGTGGTCTCTTCGGATATCCTTTTTTAACCGCCGAAAGATAGGCCTTTCAGTGGCTAATGAACCATCAAAGCTTTCGCCTAAGCCACCGAAACCAATTTTTCCCCAACGCCTTTCACTTGCTCTCACATACACAAATTTTGTAAAATAATGTTAATTGTTTAATTATATTACTGAGACATTATATTAAATTTAATGCTAAGTAGGAATTGATGACTCAGCAGAGTCAACAGAAGTGGAATGTAATTCAGAATATTTTATTATTAATAAATAAATTGTGGAGACAACAGCATGGGAGAGCTGTTAAAAAGAGGTTACTGGTCAAACTGGTGGATGGAACTAGGTGGAGGGAAAAAGACAAGTGGAAACATCCTCAAACACTTCCTAAGTTGTAGGTGGAAAATTCCCTATAATTGGGGTCATGATCCCCCAAGAAAGTGGGATCAGAGCAGGTGGTTCATTAAATGACAACTAACCCGAAAAGACCTAGGCAATCTTTTAAAAGTACCCAATGAATAGAGCTGAGGCTGCTCAGATATTTTCGAGAGAAGAAACATTTAGGTGGAATGCTATTCACAGAATTCATTTGGGGAAAAAGGGAAAACAGTAAGGAAGTTGTTCTGAGAGGATTGCTGCAGTAACTTGGTTTATTACAGCTTGTTAGCTGGTAGAACTTACGGATAAGTTCAGATTTGATACTGAGTGTTGAAGATTGGTATCTGACTATTGTTGCACCTAGCTCCAGCCACGGAGACCAGAGCAAGCTTGGGGGTCCTGAGGAGTCACTGTTTGAGCGCTCTCTAGGAGTTGGTAGGGAGGAACGAACTCCCATTGTTGTTGTTGTCCAAAGTTTAAGCAGGTTCTGTCACTTAACTGTCTTTGTTTTAATAACTATGAATGGATAAACGATATGTTTGTAGGTTATGATATAAGATTTAGCTGGTTTAGTGATGTAAATGCTTAGTTTATCAGTAATAGAATCCTTGATGAAAAATAAAGTCCCACTGTGTTTTTCCTCATCTGGGTTTTTACCAGACCGTACTCCAGCGCAGGGGTAAAATTATAAAAAGATGGTATGATGAGATTGTAGAATAATAGATTGTTTCTTTACCTATCATCAAAAGAAATATTTGTTTTACTGACAGTAGCATGTGTTATAGATAAAATTATTCCCTTGTGCAGTATTTTACTCTCAGTAATTCTATTCATTTGTAAAGAATAGATAGAAGAATACAATAGTTGTATTTAAGAAAGGTTAGACTAGGTTTACCTGCGGTTTAAACCTTACAACTGTTTCTTTCAGTTTAAAGAATTTAACTTCTATATGTTGAAAAGACATTACTGAAAGTAAGAGTAATTAAATATTGTTAGACTCTACAGTTAAACCAAGTTGTGTTAGACTGTATGTATGTTTAGTGATGTAGTCAATTTATTTCTTAATCTTCCTTTTAATTTTTGACTGAGCTCGAATAGTTTACATAGTTTACAGAGCTGTTATCCTATTTTTCTTAGATGGTAAATGAATGCTACTATATGTATATAAGTATATGAGATAAATCTTAAGTAGTAGTATTTGATATATATATATATATATATATACAATTATTTTAACTAAACAGATAAACCAAATAAATACAGAACCTTGTTTAGTATTTAACAAAACTGGCTCAAGAAATAAATAACAGAATGTTATAAAATAAACTAAATAATGATCATGGAAACATAGGTATTCTCAGGAGAGATAATACCTTTATTATTAACAACAATAAATTTCTATTACATACACTATAGGAGTATTACTATTATGGAACTTCAGGTAATGTATATATTACATTAAATACAAACTGAAACCTTTCATACTTTCTGTACTGCGAGGTAAATAAACAGTACTTAAGAACATTAATACAATAAAATAAGAATATAAAGACCATGTATAAGCTGAAGGGTATAAACTGTAAGTTAACACTTACAAATTTCTTAATAACTAGTAAGTCAAGGTTTAAATCGAGTACAGAATCCTTGACAGTAAATTTATAAAAGAAATAATAAAGAGTAAAAATTCAAGTGTATAATCTACAATAAGCAAATAACAAAGTGCGAGCTTAATTATATTATATAAAGCATAACTAGAAACTCTTATAATTTCAGAAGTGCAGTGTAATTAATAATAAGCATTCCAGGTAGGGTAATTTAATTATTATAATAAGTAATAATTATTGCCTTATTATCTACTGTATAGAAATAATATGAATTAGAAATCACAGTAATGTGTAACTTATTATTAATAAACAGAAAAACTAATATAAAACCTGTAACCAAGGTTACACTGTTAATGACTTTGAGAATGTCATTAAAACATTGAAACTTTATAATTTACAAAGTATAACTATTATAACGTTTTATAAAATTCTTTGAGTAAATAATCAATCCAATTTATTATTAATATATAGAAAAAAAACCCTATCAGCTAACACCATAAATAAATTACAAAGAGTAAATCANTATATATACATGCTTTACCCAGTAATCAATAAAAGACCCAAAAACCCACAGTCTCGGCTTCAACCAATACCCCTTGCTAAGCGAAGAGTTGAACTCTTTTAATAGTGTTTAGGTTCACCAACTGAACCAAAGTAACGGCGAGGGTGAAGCACCACGAAGCCAAACCCATGACTGCCCTAAAGGACCAGCAAGGAGGAGAACGCCATGAGTAAAAACCGGGCTTATCGGGAGTAGCAGTTGTTGAAATCTTGTACCTTCCACGCCGAGAGGAGAAGACCAACCCTGTAACAAAAGATAACATTATATTAAAAACCTTTGCCAAAAGAAAAAAATGTTGTTTGTATAAGCTATTACTTCGAAAATAAAATGAAGGAAAACCCTGTATCTTACCTTAACGTTTAACAGATATATGCCCACTAGAGAACATCAAGATAACCACCAGCAGGAAGAAAGGTAAACCCTTCTTTTACCGCAGAAGAGAAGGTGCTTGCGAGAGCAAAAGCAACCTGTCACGATGGAGGATGAATCACAGCACAAGTTAAGGTGATGACCTATACAGTAAAGAGTACGGGCAATGGGTGCCAATGGAGAAAACCCTAAGAGGGTAGACGCTGCTCAATATCCAACAACAAGCTAATCGACACAGTATCTTCCTCACAATGCAGTAGATGAGCCACGAGGAGCTGAACCAGCAAAGGGATTGCTAGCAGACAGTGCAAGCCGCGAAATGGACCAGGAGGTTTTGCAGAGCGGCTAGAGGCCCGAAGGCAGTGGAGGAATGACAACTAGGGTTTGAGTGAAACCTTTTTAAATGATAGTGCATGGCTGGGAAGAGCCCATGTAACCCTTTTAATTATTTGCATGCAGTGTGTAGGAACACTATAGTTTCACGACAAGATCACCAATGATTTTTCACAACCCAAATCATAACGCGGGGATTCCACAAGGTTCGTTATACCATAGTCAACCACCTGCATTATATAATCAACCACGTAAACATTAGAGTGATGTTTAGAAAACATTATATTAATGTAGAACTCGATTATTATTTGGTCTAACCCATTTATGTATAAAGATTGTATTTGTTTGTTAATGAGATATAAAAACAAAGGAGTAATAATAGTTACCATGGCATAGCTTATTATAACTCTATTTCTATATTATCAATTGCCCTAGTTCACGATTAGAGGTAAAAGGCATCATAATATAAAAGTCTATAGCATTGTAATAATCCAATTAAGTGATCCATTGATCATGATTATGGTTTTACCCTTGACCATATGATCATCCCTTTCTTGTATAATAACAATCCTATTAATAGTCATAGAATCTTTTTGTGACAATTAGCCTTGGATCAAATTCAAGCTCTAGGATTTTAAAAGATATTATAAAGTCATTACATGATAGATAGCTTGGGTAAGTTAGCCTTCTTTGCTTGATAGTATGGTTATGAAAATCATAAAGTGGTATTTGAGTATAATGAAACTGGGAATGATCTTTAAGTTTACCATCGAATTATTGACCATGGAATAGAAATAGTATTCCTAAACTATACAGATTTTTAAAAGACTAAAGGAAGACTTTAAAAATGATTTGTATCAAGTAGTAAACTTGTTAATTCTTGAATTAAGAAAAATATAAGCTGGTACTTAAACCTCCTTATCATTCTACAATTGCAGTTGCAAATTCAATCATGGTATAGTGCAGTAATTTAAAAATTAGATCTTTGATGTTGTGACCCTGCAATATTTACTGTGCTAGTAAAGAAATAATTATCGTATTTTTCCACTTGCAATTAGTACGAACATCCAATGGGTTAAAACTCTATAAGAATATTAAATCCTGCTACTATGAAGGAAAAAAAAAAGCTGTTATCCTTACTAGTAGAGTTCATTTCATTATCAGTAAGACTTTAAAAGAAATCAGTTAATGTTTTACCTCTTTACGCTGGAGAAATCTGACTAGCAGGTACACTCTTCTACTTAATTAAATTTGTATGCAGGAAATATTTATTGAATACTTTAGAGATTCGTTAGCAGCACCCGAACATCTTACCTGTATATCTGTAATAGAGGGAAACTTCTGCGTTAGCTCGGAAGCTAAGTAAGCCCAGTTTTTCATGACATACCCACCTTATGGTCGCAAAAAGAAACAAGTTAGTAAACTGAAAGGAACTGTTCTATTACTCTGCCAACTAACAGATGAATTCAAATAATAAGCTGGTAACATATAACTAATTAAATGATTAGTTAACTGCATTTATATTAATATTATGTAAATTTTAAAATTTTCGAAAAATTCGGGGTTTTGACATGTGGTATCAGAGCATGGTTCAAATACTAGGCCTTGATGCAGCCCAACTAGTTTCCACAGAATAGTAAAAATAATGTACTAACCTGTATTTTGTTTTATGTAAAGAACATAAAATTTATTTTTCTGAATCTAATAGGCAGGTATGGAGAATTTAGGAGAATATGCTCAGGAGGAGTCTCTAAACACCGAGACAAGACAGATGTCCAAAGAACCTATGTTAGAAGAGGTAACTGCTCACTCTTCAGAGCTGATGTAGACTATAAAGGATTTGAAGACTGAAATGGAATCAGTCAAGAAGGACAATGAGAGGATATTGAAGACTCAGTAAGAGTTGAACCAAATTTTGATGGAAAAATTTCAGACTGAAGGGAGGAGCAAAAGATCTGAATCTGAGGAAGCTAGCCATCAGAAAGGATCTAAAAAGATGAAGCTGACAAAAGCTGAAAACAATTCATCATCTGAAGGGTTCAGGGGACAAAAAAGCTATTATACTACTAGTGACAGTAGTGAGGCTGAGTTGTATGACAGAAAGAAGAAGTATAGACCATATGAAGAGATTTCCGGGGAGTTTAAAAAAATAAAGCCCCCAACTTTCAACGGAGAGACTGAAAAAGGGGAGGAAGCAGAGTCCTGGTTATCTGGGATGAGGAAGTATTTTCAGATATACAATTATTCAAATCAGCTGAAGGAAAGAATGGCCATCTATAATCTCTCTGGAAAAGCAGACATATGGTGGCAAGCTCTGAAAAGAGTCAAGGGGATCAAGGAAAAAGAAGTTAATTGGAGTACCTTTAAAAGGTACTTCAAGAAGAAATTTCTGTCCGAACAATATTATGAAGAAAGAGCTAAAGAATTTTACGAATTAAATTTAGGATCCATGACTATGAAGGATTTAAATAGTAAATTCTTAAGTTTGTTGAGGTATGTAACTTATTTAGTCGATGAGAAACCTAAAGTACAGCGGTTTCTCCGCTGTCTGCCATATCACATCAATGACAGAATTGAATATGATAACCCGAAGACTCTGGAAGAAGCCATGAGGAAAGCAAATTTCTGTTTTGAACAAAACAAGAAGAAAGAAGGTATAGCCAACTGGAAGGCTAAAAAGAAAAGTAATCAGCCGGAGTTCAGGAAAAATGAATTTGTACCCCAGAAAAATTTCGAGAATAATAAGAACAGAAATTATTCTAACAGTAATAACTTCCAGGGAAATAGAAATGGTGCTTCTAATAATTCTAATAATTCCAGTAACTTTAAAGGCAAGGAAGCTGCAAACAATCATGGGAATTTCACTAAGAATTTTGAACGAAAGGAGCCTGTTAAGTGCTGGGAATGTAATGGCCCGCACTATGCCTCGGTCTGCCCAAATCAAAAAAAGTCAAACAACAATATTCACACGGTGCAGGATGAAATGACTGTTGGAGAACTTGCAAGGACTATGCCCAGAATAAATGCAGCGTTGGAGAACCGCCAAGCTGATTATCAGACTTCCATGGTGGAAGTAGAAGGTATGGTTAACCAAACCCCAGTAACTATTTTAATTGATCTAGGAGCTAGTCTTAGTTACATTTCACCTCAGATAGTGGAAAAGTGTAAATTGACTGTTGAAAATTTTGATAGTTCCTGGTTAGTTCAATTAGCCACAGGGGCAAAAAGGAAAGTAACATGTTATGTGAAAGAATGTGCTTTACTGTTGGATTATTTTAAAACTATAGTTAAGCTTAATGTTTTACCACTTGGCTCGTATGATTTACTGATTGGTATGGATTGGTTAGAGCAGCATAAGGTAGTTTTAAACTGTTATGATAAAACCTTTACATGCATAAATAATAATGAACAACCAGTGAAGGTTAAAGGTGTTCCTAGGAAAACTGTAATTAGGCAGACTTCTGCCTTACAACTTAAAAGAGCAGTCAGGAAAGGGTGTAAAGCCTATGCTGTAACCATTACAAATGAGGCAAGTAAGTCTGAAAAAGATAAGTGAAAAATAGAAGACATTCCTGTTTTAAATGAATTTACTGATGTTTTTCCAGAGGAAATCCTAGGATTACCTCCTAGGAGGGAACTGGATTTCACTATTGAGCTGGTGCCAGGTGCTGTACCTAGCTCGAAAGCTCCGTATCGTATGAATATTTTAGAAATTAATGAGCTAAAATCACAGTTAAAAGAATTAATAGATAAGAAGTACATTCGACCGAGTGTGTCCCCATGGGGAGCACCGGTCATCTTTGTCAAAAAGAATGACGGAACTATGCAGTTATGCATAGATTACCGTCAATTAAATAAAATGACTATTAAAAATAGATATCCATTGCCTCGCATAGATGATCTGTTTGATCAGCTACGTGGAGCTACGGTGTTCTTCAAGATAGACCTGAGGTCAGGATATCATCAGGTAAGAATTAAAGATGAGGACATTTTTAAGACAGCCTTCAGAACAAGGTATGGACATTACGAATTTGTCGTAATGCCATTTGGGCTTACCAACGCCCCAGCTGTCTTTATGTGTTTAATGAATAATATAATGCATAAATACTTAGATAAATTTGTTGTCGTGTTTATCGATGACATCTTAATTTACTCTAAAAATGAAGCGGAACATAAGGAACACTTACGGATAGTTTTACAAGAGCTGTGAGAGAAACAACTCTTTGCAAAATTTAGTAAGTGTGACTTCTTTAAGGATGAAATCCGGTACTTAGGCCATGTAGTGACTAAGGAAGGGATTTCAGTTGATCCTGAAAAGATTCGGGCAATCGAAGATTGGCCAGTTCCAAAGGATGTAACAGATGTTAGGTCATTCATGGGAATTACTGGTTATTACCGGAGATTCATTGAAGGCTTTTCAAAAATAGCTAATCCAATCACTTCCTTGCAAAAGAAAGGCAAGAAATTCGATTGGAACTTAAAGTGTGAAGAAATTTTTAAGAAATTAAAAACCTTATTAACAACTGCGCCTATTTTAAGAATAGCAGATCCTAATAAGGATTTCGTGGTATGCACTGATGCTTGTAATGATGGTTTAGGCGGTGTGCTGACTCAAGACGGGCATGTCATTGCCTATGAGTCCAGGAAGTTAAAGATCCACGAAAAGAATTATGCAACTTATGACTTAGAACTCGCTGCTGTTATACATGCCTTAAAAATGTGGTGACATCATTTAATAGGCAGATAATTTATCTTAATGACTGATAATAAAGGACTGAAATACTTTCTAGATCAACCCAACTTAAATGCAAGACAAGCAAGGTGGTTGGCCTTCTTGAGTGAATATGATTTTGAAATCCAACACATAAAAGGAAAAGAAAATAAGGTGGCTGATGCTTTGAGCAGAAATGCAAAGTTGAACTTTGCAGCAGCAATCAACACTTATGCTTCTGATTTAAATGAACATCTTACAGAAGGGGTAAAACAGGATGAAATTTATCAAAAATTACAAGTTATAGCTAAAGAAGAACCTACAGAAAGCTTAATAAAATGTTATAGTCTAAATAAAGATGGATTTTTATTGTTTAAAGACAAACTGTATGTGCCTAATGTGTCTAAGGTTAAGTTGCTGATGGATGAAGTTGCTAAGGTTAAGAAGAACCTACAGAAAGCTTAATAAAAGGTTATAGTCTAAATAAAGATGGATTTTTATTGTTTAAAGACAAACTGTATGTGCCTAATGTGTCTAAGGTTAAGTTGTTGATTTTGGATGAAGTTCATAAAACACCTTACTCAGGATATCCAGGTTACCAAAAGACCGTAACCATGTTAAGGAAAGAATATTTCTGGCCTAATATGAAATCTGAAGTAGCTGAATACATAGCTAGATGTTTGGACTATCAACACGTGAAAACTGAACACCAACATCAAGCTGGTTTACTGCAACCATTGCCTATTCCTAGTTGGAAATGGGAGATAATCAGTTTGGATTTTATTACTGGATTGCCCAGAAATCAGAATCAAAATGATTCAATTATGGTGGTGGTGGACAAGTTAAGTAAAGCAACACATTTTATTCCTGTCAAGACTACTTACAAGGCTGCCAATATAGCTGATATATTTTTTAAGCAAATTTTTAGGTTACATGGAGTACCTAAGGTTATCATTTCAGACAGGGATCCTAAATACATAGGGAATTTTTGGAGGTCCTAGTTTAAGGGATTAAACACAACACTGAATTTCAGCACCTCTTTCCATCCGCAGACAGACGGACAGACTGAAAGAGTGAATCAGGTGCTGGAAGATCTGTTAAGAATGTATGTTAAGGATCAGCCAGGTAAGTGGGAGGACTACTTGCATTTACCAGAGTTTGCATATAATAATAACTACCACTCATCAGCTAAGTTTAGTCCATTTGAAATTTTGTATGGGCATAAATGTAACACTCCTATCTCCTGGAATAATCCAGTAGATAGATTAGTATTAGGACCAGAATTACTGAAGGAAATGGAACAGATTGTGAAACAAGTGCAGGAAAATTTGAAGGTAGCACAAGATCAGCAAAAGAGCCAAGCAGATTTGAAAAGAACTCCCAAAGAGTTCCAGGTGGGTGAGCACGTGTTTATAAAGGTAAGACCAAAGAAAAGCTCCCTAAGACTGGGGAGTTGTGCAAAACTAGCACTACATTACTGTGGTCCGTTTGAAATTTTATCCAGAATTGGTCAAGTTGCATATCAGCTAGCGTTACCACCTAACTTAAAAGTGCATAATGTTTTTCATATTTCTATTCTGAAAAAGTATGTTCATGATACTACTCATGTGATTGATTGGAATGTTGTACAGGTGGAACCAGAAGGAGAAATTCTGGTGGAACCGGACTGTATCCTCGAGAGGAGGGAAATTACTCTGCGGAACCATGCCATTGGGCAGGTGAAGGTGCAATGGAAGCACCTTAGTCCTGAAGAGGCTACTTGGGAACT